>VXAX01002259.1:12397-33412 GCA_013399835.1 Leptocoma aspasia | reverse complement strand
GACAGGATCTACCTCTCATTCTTTCCTTAGGGGAAGGAGGTTTAGAATTGCGGGGGGAGGAAACACACAACTGAGGTGAACTGGGTCCCAAACTTTTCCCTCTCTCTTTTGTCAACTTATAAATAGAATTAAATAATGGATAAAACTTTCCCACCCGTAAATTCCCCTTAACTTGCTCCCCATACAAACATTTCCCCACTTCATCCCAAAAATTAAGTGAATTAACTTCTCCCCCGGTGATCCCCGAGAAGTGTTCAAACAGAAAACGAACAAAGGATTTTAAATTCCCTTTAGAAAACTTAACACCATCTCCCACAAGGGCTCCCTGAACTTGGATATAAAATTCTCATTCAGCTGGGGACAATTTATTTCCGATCACTGACATCTCCCCAGGTCAAAAGAGAAAACAGAAATAAACTCACACAACTGAAAATGCCGAGAAGGGGTTTGTGGTCTCCAACTGATCCTCCCGTCTTCTCTCTCTCCTGGAGGGTTGCTGGTCAGCCCTCTGGGAGTTGTCTTCTTAGAACGAAGACCTCTCCCCTTGGGAGCTGACACTCCAAGGTGCTTCAACAATCCACAAGCTGTGGAGATACTCCCAGGGACTCTGAACGCAGGGGTCCTTGTTCGGGGGACAGCTGTGGCGGTGCGGGACAGCCACCGCCTTCCCAAGAGTGTCTCCCGGAAAAGGGATAGTTCAGTCACCATGGCCCACAATAGTATCTTCAACCACACACAAACATGAGAAGGGCTCCTGTTCGTATCCAGAGGGTTTTATTCACTGAATGGGTCCAGGGACAGGAAAAGCTGAGGATCTGAGGGTACACAGGGTTTTATAGGAACAAGGGAACCAATGGGAAGAGGGCAAAGGGGTGGTACGGGAAAGAGCTAACATTAACACAACCTACAGGGAAACAGGGAAAGGGTATTACATAACTGGGGGCCAATGGGGTTCATGGAACAGAGGAGCTTTCTAGAATCAAGGTGGGGAAGGGGGAGTGAACGGGGGTGACATAACTCCTGGGGGAGTGGTCAGGTAGCAGCTCTCCATGGCATCCCTGGTTCCAGGTTTACCTGGCCTGCTACAGGGGAGAGGTCCCTGACAGCATAATCAGTACTGCTAGGGCAAGGACACTGGGGAGATTGAGGGGCACTAGCAACCCTCAACTCACCCTGTGTGGGAGGAGTCAGGAAAAAGGGAAGGGGAAAAAGGGGTTTCAGGGCAAACTGGGAAAAATCTTCATGGTNCAGTGGCTCAGTCGGTCTAGGGGTGTCAGTGTCTTTGAGTACCACATAAATCAGGGAGAGGTGTCCGGGAGCTGATGGTGATCTTGGGTAGGGAGGGACTTTCTCCTCATGGCTGCGCACTTGGTTTCGCTGGGTGGTGGCTCGTTGTCCGGCTAGGGGCGGCAGTCTCGGTCATTTGGTCTTTCATTAGCATAGTGCGGCAGCAAAGTCTCATGGGAAATCTCGCGTGCTGTGGTATTTTGGTGCAGCGGGAGCAGCGGCGGGACTTATTGCGACGCTATGGGGATACAGGTAAGTGGAAAGGGGAGGTAGAACTGTAACAATTAACGAGTGTATTTATTAATTAACAATTAACAAACACTTTAATCAACAATCATAGTGAACTCTTACTAACAGAACCGAGTAAAATGGGATAACCGGGCCTTAGCAACTTGGAGACTTTGAACTTAAGGAACTTTATTCACAACACTTTGCACATCCTTCAATGTTGCAGTGTGTTTTTATGTTTTAATATCTTAAAACCATGCCCAATCCCTTGTAGTGCCTGATTTAAAATCTGTTATGTTTGAGTTTTAAATTGTAAGTTAAGATTGGTTTGCCCCTGGTTCCCCCCTTGTTTGTAACGGTGCCAACTTGTTTGTCTCCTCATTTTCCCACCTTTGGTCTCTGAGGGCTTCTGTCAATCCCCCAAACCCTGCCTTGTGGGAGTGTCCTTCCCTTATAAGGAGTTGTTTGTCCCCCTAGACCCAGCCTCCCCTACATGTCAATCTCCTAAATGACTCAGCTGTTTCCCTCAACCCACCTGTCAATCCTCCCCAAAGCCAGCCCTACCTTCTGGAGTGTTCCCTGTCTTTTATGTACTCCCTGAGATTCGGTTGGATTATAGGTTGTACTCTTCTCCCCCTTTGTTTTCGGTTGGTTGCCATGTTATGTATCCCCCACCTCCTATCCCTCCCCCAGTAGTTTCTCATTGGTAGTTTATGTATCCTCCTTATGTTGACACCTCTATATATAAGTTGTTGTATTGTATCATTCAGAGCCCTTTTGGTTCCTGGCACCCTCCCGGGGAAGAGGAATAAAGCTTGTTCCTGGGAACCCAAACCAAGGGCCTCTCTCCGATTCCTTTACTCCTGCCCTCGGCACGCGTGCTCAGACCATGGTCGGTCCAAGAAGCTGCACCTCTGGGGTTTGACCATCTGCCACGCATAACATCTCGTGGCTAACCCGAGGGTGGCCCACACGTGGCATGGTGTCCTGCTGGTGGTCAGTGTGAGGAGCTAGCCAGAACAGTCAGTGAGCAGGAGGCACGTCACTTCAACAACATTTGTGGGAAATGGAGAGACAGCCATCTTACTAAACGTCTCAAATTACCCTTACAAAACTTCTTCCCACCTCCCACCAGGGTGCCCTCAACTTGCGTATAAATCTCCCCTTGCTGCGTGGACAGATTAGTATCCATCCCACCTGCAAGCAATAATCCACCCTATCCTGGGGCAAAAAGAAAAACTCAGAAGAAAATTGGTCCCAAGATCGCCCTCAGCCATCCCGTGAGGCCCCTGGCCTGCAGCCACTGAGGCACCTACCCCCCCTTGAGCGAATCTCCCTGCCTGCAGGCCGAGGGATGCTCAAAGACTCCCCCTCGGGGAGCTGTAACCCTCTGGCCTGCAGCTGTCAAAGGGCCCCAACACTCCCCCTTACTGGGAGTCCTCGGAGGCCTTATCTAAACGTGGGTCTCTGGCCAGACCTCATCCACTGAAAAACCCACCTACACATCTCTAAAGGGATCCCGCCCTCTCACACCTTAGGAGGGATCCTGTCCCCCCGGCCTACCGTGAAGTCATGAGCCCCTGGAGGAAAGTAGATAAACAGCCACTGTTGGCAGTTTACCCACCTTCCCTAACACCTCCCTCATGCTGGGATACTCACCATTCTGTAGATCTTGGGAAATGAAAAACCACCGAGATAGGCCCCCTGCCCAGAGGCAATCCTTGTGGGCACTCCGAGGGTTGCCGCCTCCACCCTGGGAGTACCGCTAACCAAAAAGCACGGTAATCACCCAGAGGAACTGACACACCAAAGGCTACAGGCCACACCGTTCGAGGGGTCCCACGAGGAGGCCTCATGTTAGGCGCCAGCTGATGCGCCACCTGGTTTCGCCCTCTGGGCTATTGAAGGCCACTGCCTAGCTGACACAGTCTTGGGCGGCAGCCAAGAGTGGCTGTTCTCTTTCAGGCTCTCTTGCCGACCGGAGTAGCAGTACTGCCACCAGCCACTCTTAGTAGATGATAACAGTAACAAGAGCCAAAGTCGAGACAAAGGAAGAGGGAGGGAGTCCTTTGTGGGAGTGTCCAAAGCAGTTCATTGCTTGAAGGGGGTCCAACACCAAAGAACCAGAGAACACAGGAGTGTAAGAGATTGTAAAGGGGGGATAACACAAGGACAAGGGATAACAGGGGTAGGGATAACACAAGGACCAATCATAGGGGTTTGAGGGAGGATCTTAAGGAGGGGTTACATTGTTCAGGAACCAATGAAGGGAGAGTGAGGAGGAGACCATATTACAGCAACCAATAATGAACTCGGGGGTGAATAAATGACATGGAGGGTTCTGGAAGGAAGGGTGAGATTTATAAGGATTGACAAGAGAGGAGGGTAGGGCCTCGGTGACAGACATCAAGGGTTCGGGAACAAGGGGTGGCACTTAGGGTGATGGCTAGGGAAAGGGGAGGATACATCTATGGGATAAACCAAATAAATGAGGGAAATGGGTCAAACCATTATATAACACAATTATAAACCTGAAGAATAAAACTTAGTAATAAAAACCTGCACCACCACAATACTCCTTTTGAGAACTGAGGAGCAGCACTACCTGGCTACTAAGAGGCACACCTTTTACTTAACAAAGTTTCTGGCCAGTATAAGCTCTCTAAAAAGTGCCAGATGGTTGAACCCATATGTACATTCCACCCCATTTCCTCCTCAAGCCAGGGTAGAGTTTAAACAGCTGCAATAAGTTTACTGTTAACATTGAGTAGATTTTCCAGTCACACACTCTGGTTTGTAGAAGCCTATCCAGCACCACTAGTAGATCTCCACTGCCTGTTGTACTGCACTCTTTACAAGAAAAACTGGTGCTGTAGGACCATTGATAACTTTTCCAACATTCAATACAAGGATTAAGTGTAACGAGTGTTATGAATAAAATTTGGTTACTCCCCGTTTATTTACCCCAGCCTATCTTATCCCTAATCCTCAGCTCCCCCCTCTGGTTCACATAAAATAGTTAAAACCACAAATGTTAAAGCCACACTCATAGCTATTATTAGAGTTAGTAGTTAAAACAGTTATCCATGCTAAAAGATAGGCCGTTATTAAAGTTAATAGTAAAGTTATCAATGTTATTAATGGTTGTTATTAAAAGCTGTTAAATGTTCCATCCCCTTCACCTCTGTGTCCCCTCCCCTGTTGCGTCGCGTCACCACGCCACTGCACTCCCCGACACCTCTGGATTAAAGTCTCGTGAGAACAGCCTACACCCAATAGACTTCGTAGTTCTTGCATTATTAAAGTAGCAGTTACTTCTGGGTACTCAACACTTTCTACCACCGAAACTACCACACCAACCACAGAACAGACAGCACAGCAGCAAGGAGGACCTCCCAGAGAACCAGCCAGAGTGGTTTGAGTCCTCGCCATAAGTTCCTGAGCGCTGGAGTAACAACACCCCCTGGACCAACAAGCCCATAAGTCGCCTTCCTGTGCCCTCTCGTGAGGACGGAAGTCCTGCCTTCGTTCGCCGAGTGAAGTCGCTGGATCTTCCTCTGCTCCGGCTTTGAGAGGTGCATCAGGGAGCTTGCAGTGGCCGTGGCGGGAATCCCCGAGCCCCACCCCTGAGCTGTTCACTTTTAATAAAGGCCTTTGATTGAGACACAAGGTCTCTTGGCCCATTTACTTCAATCTGGGGGCTCGTCCGGGATAGCCCTGCCCACCGAGGGACGTCATTGGGACGGCCACCCGCACCAGCGAACCTCGTGGGACCAGTGGACTGCCCCCGACCCAGAGGACCAGCACAGAGGATAGCAGCCGGCTCAGAGCTCCGGAAAAGGTGAGTATATTCTGGAGGCGGGAAGGGAGGTGAGCGAGTGAAGAGTGAGTGAGACGGGGGCTGGCAGCTCGGACCCCCGAAGCGAGTGTGGACCCCCTAGTACCGTGGTTCTGGACTCCCACAAGGGGGCCGGCCGGGAACGGGGGGAAGTGAGTGAGGCCTAAATCGGGCCCGAGTGACGAGTGAGGCGTCTCCCCGGGAGATTCCGAAGATAGCAGGTCCCCTGTAGGGCAAACCCGTGAGGCTGAGGGAGGGGTAGGCCTGCTGCCCTGCAAGGACCCAGCCATGGGAAGGAGGGGCATACGGAGGGGGAGACCCCGTTGGGACCTAGCCCCAGTGGGCCCTAAGGTTATCCAGGCACCTGGACCCTCAGAGCTGAAAGTGAGTCAGGTGCAAGGGAGGGAGCGTCGAGAGGGGAAAGCGCGCCCCGTTGGGATTGAGCTCCTTGTTAGTGAACACCCGGAGTCAGTGGTACCAGGCCCAAAGCGGGGGAGGCAAGAAACAGAGGGTAGTAACTTGCCGAAACTCCGGAGAAGAGCATGAGGGCAGAGGCGGTGAATTTTAAGTTAGGCCCCTTCTGGGACCAACCCTTTGTTATAGTTAAGGACAAGTGTGAAGGTGCGTGTGCCCATACGAGTGTGTTGTAGAGAGAGGTGTGTACAGTGTGGAAACCTGGACCGGGGAGGGGTTCAGGAGAGTGCTTGCTTCCTTTGCCTTCGGCCCTAGAGAAGGGGGGTGCGGGGCCACTGCCGAGCCAAGAGGGCCCCTCGTGCCGAGCTCCAGAGCCGGGTCAGCTATTAGAGCCAACCCAGAGAGGGCTCACTTTGCTTTCAACGTCTAGGTCGTTAAATTTTTGTTTGTGAAGCAAGTGGTAGGGCGCGTGAGCCAGGTCATTGAAGGGCGTGTATTTGTCAATTTGTTTGAAAGAGGGTGAATGTGTTAACCACATAAGTTTATCAGTTTAGGTTCATTTAGTCTGAGTGTGTAAATTTTAGTTTCGGTATCTGCATAAGTTTAATATAGCGAGTTAAGTTCTCAGGGAGAAAGGATTTTGTTGGTATTTATTAGTTTAAAGCAACAAAAGTTAAAGATTGTGTAGCCTGTCATTTGATCACTTTTGGGTAGAGGCACCGTAAAATCTTAAGTTGTCGCTAAAGAAGTATAAGCATGGGACAGTGTACAGGGAAACAAGTATTCCTTGGAAAGAGAAAAGAAAAAGTAAGAACCATTCCCCCTGACAGCCCGTTAGGCAAAATGTTAGAACAATGGACCGAGAATAAACAGACTAAAGAATTAGATCGGGTGGAAATGATACATTACTGTACAAAAGTTTGGCCCAAACTAGAAATTGAGTGGCCCTGGTTTGGGACAAATGATGAGTGGCTATGCCAAAGGTTAATGAGAAATTTAAGAGAAGTTTCTGACCCAGATTTAGAGCAACTAAGATATGCAGAATGTTGGGGAAGGAAAACAAGCAGGAAGGAAGCATCTAAAATGTGTAAATTAAATAAGGCAAAAGAAGAAAGCAAAGGCCAGGAAAGAGTGCCTAAGGAAAGACCTTGGGACCCCCTTGAATATCTACCCCCACCTATATACCCTATACCCCCTTTAGAAATCCCAGAAGTACTTCCCTTACCCCCAGCCGAGCCTACTCCAGGACTCCCAAGAGCCCCAATTCCCCTACCTCCACCTCCTTCTCCTAATACCCTCGCCCGTTCCACAGTTCCACCCCACCAGCTCCCGTCTCTACCTCAGCTCCAAACCCTGACCTAAGACCATCCTTAACTCATCCCACCCCCTTCCCCCCCACTCCTGTCCCTCCGACTATACCATTTGTTGTACAACCGAGTGCTGTCTCTACTATCACCCCCGGTGTTGCTAGTCCTTTGTCGTCCCAAGACAAAGTTAAAATTCAGACTATGCCTACAAACTCTTATGTAAACACAGACAGTTCAATCAAAGTTACTCCCCCATCTAACATTCAGCCTCCCCCTCTAACTCCCCCAGTGCATCCCCTCTCTAACTTGGCAACTCCAATGCAATTTCCAGCTTCTCCCATGGTACATTTGCCACCCTCCAGTGCTGTCCTGGAACTCCCTCCCCAATGGAAGCTTAACTCATCTACACCCTTAAGCGACCAATCTGATCCTCAAACCCTAAATGAAGAAGTAGAGCACAGATACCATACTAGGTCAAAAGCCCAGAAGTTGTTTCCCCTGCGTGAGGTTCCTATGGGTGGGGTATTTGGAGGAGTAGGATACGTCAACGCCCCCCTCACCTCCACGGAGGTGAGGAATTTTAAAAAGGAATTGGAGAATCTAGTGGAAGACCCCATAGGAGTCTCGCAGCAGGTGGACCAATTTCTGGGACCTAATATTTATACATGGGGAGAGATAGGGTCAATTTTCAAAATACTCTTTAGTGGGGAAGAAGTTAGGATGATCAGAGCAGCGGCTATGCGAATTTGGGACAGAGATAACCAGACAGGGGTCACTGCAGAGAGAAAACTACCCTTAGAAGACCGGGGGTGGAACCCCAACCAACTGGTAGATCGAAGAAACATGGAAGATTACAGAGCTCTAATGGTAAACGGGATTTGAGAGTCAGTTCCAAAGGGGACCAACACTAAATTAGCATTCGATCTAATGCAAGAAAAAGATGAGACCCCTGCCACTTGGTTGGGTAGATTAAAGAAAGGTTTACAATTACATTCTAACCTGGACCCAGAAACTCGAGAAGGACAGGTAGTGCTAAAAATGCAATTTGTATCAAAATCCTGGCCAGACATCAGACAAAAATTAGAAAAAATAGAAGATTGGCAGGATAAAAGCATCGATGACCTCTTAAAAGAAGCTCTAAAGGTGTACCTTAGACGGGAAGAGGAAAAAACAAAAGCCAGAGCGATGAGTATGGTAGCAGTGGCCAGGGAAGGGTTAGAAGGCAAGAAAGAAGCAACAGGACCACCTAAGTACTGGAAGGGAGAAGTTCCAAAGAAAGCAACACCCCAACACAAACTAGGGGAATGGAAAGAAAATAGGAGGTGTTATTATTGTAATGAAGTTGGACATCTAAGAAGGAATTGTGAGAAACTCTCATTCGATGAGGTGATTGCAAGGGAACAGGATAAATTAGCGAAGATCCTATGGGGAGATGATTAGGGGAGTCGGGGGCTCTTTCCATTAGGGGACCCCATGCACCATCAACCCGAGCCTCTGGTAAACTTAGAAATTGGTCCCCATAGTGAAGAATATGAGTTCCTGGTAGATACTGGCGCAGACAGATCCAGTTTAAGTAAAATACCTACAGGAATGGACTTAAAAGGTACGACTTGTGAGGTAGTAGGGGCAGAGGGAGTACCTTTCAAAGCTCCAGTTCTGCAAAAAGTAGAAGTTAGAGAAAATTCTAAAATTTGCGAAGCAGAATTTGTATACCTACCAAACTTAGACTGTAACTTACTAGGCAGGGACTTGCAAATTAAACTACATATAGGAATTGTACCAGAAAAAGGAAGAATGGTAGTAAGACTTATGAAACTAACCGAGGTAGATCTAAGCCAAATTAATGAAAAAGTATGGGCTGAAAAAGGAAAATATGGATTATTAGAGATACCACCTATTAAAGTACAAATAAAAGAAGAGGGGCCTCCAGTCAGAATCAAACAATACCCCATTTCCCAAGAAGGAAGAGCAGGTCTGGTCCCAGTTATCAAGCAGTTGCAGGACGCAAATATCTTAGAAATCTCCAACTCCCCCCATAACACCCCAATCCTGGCAGTTAAAAAAGCACAAAGTAGATACTGCCTTGTCCAAGATCTGAGAGAAATTAATAAAAGAACAATTGCCACCTACCCCACCGTACAAGATCCATACAGTTTTTTGAGTAAAATCCCAGCCAGTCATGGGTGGTTCTCTGTTATAGATTTGAAAGATGCCTTTTGGGCATGCCCATTAGCCATAGAGTGCAGAAACTGGTTTGCGTTTGAATGGGAAAGTCCAGAGACAGGAAGGAAACAACAATTGCGTTGGACCAGACTCCCTCAGGAGTTCTGCGACTCTCCTAACTTATTTGGCCAGGCATTAGAAAATTTACTAGAATCATTTGAACAGGGCAAAAAGATACAAATTTTGCAGTATGTAGATGATTTGTTATTTTCAGGAGAAACTGAAGATTTAGTTCGAGAATAAACCATAAAATTATTAAATTATTTAGGCAAAAAGGGACTGAAAGTATCTAAAAAGAAATTACAATTTGTTGAACAGAAAGTCACATATTTAGGACATGTAATTGGCCAAGGATATAAAGCAATTAGTACTGATCGGATAGCGGGAATATTGGCAGTACCACCACCGAAAACAAAAAGAGATATAAGAAAACTGTTAGGACTATTTTGCTATTGCAAATTATGGATAGAAGATTATCCCCAAAGAGTAAAATTTTTATACGAAAAGCTAATAATGCCTGACCCAGTAAGTTGGGAAAACGAAGATGATCAAAAATTAGAACACCTGAAAAACTCCCTAGCTTCAGCCTCAGTCTTAAGCTTACTGGACTTGAAAAAAGACTTTGAGCTATTTGTTAATGCTGCAGAAGGGATAGCATACGGAGTGTTAACACAAGATTGGGCAGGAGCAAAAAAACCAATAGCTTATCTATCAAAGTTACTTGACCCAGTTGCTAGAGGCTGGCCTGCTTGTATCCAAGCAGTTGCCGCCACCGCGCTTCTGGCTGAAGAATCTAGAAAGTTGACCCTCCAAAACAAAGTAAAAATATACACACCTCACGATTTGAAGAGTATACTAAACAAAAGAGCACAGCATTGGATGATGGATAGCAGAATTTTAAAATATGAAGTAATGCTACTCAATTCAGACAATCTTGAACTAGCCACTACCAAAACTTTAAATCCAGCCCAATTCTTGTCAGGAGAACCGGTCTCTAATTTAGAACATAATTGCCTTGAAACTATAGATTTGCAAACTAAAACCAGGGAAGATCTAACAGACCAACCCTTACCAGAAGGAGAGCTCCTGTTTTGTGATGGATCCTCAAGAGTGGTAGAGGGAAAAAGAATGTCAGGGTATGGAACAGTCAAAATAACAAAGGCAGAAGAAATTGAAGTGCTTGAGAAACAGAAGCTACCAAGGCATTGGTCAGCACAACAAAGTGAGTTGTATGCATTAAAGAAAGCATTAGAATGGTTAGTTGGGGAAAGCGGAACTATATACACAGACTCTAAATACGCCTTTGGGGTAGTACACACCTTTGGGAAGATCTGGGGAGAAAGAGGCTTCCTAAATCCTAAATGGAAAGAATTAGCTCATAAAGAACTAATTAAAGAAGTTCTAGAAGCTTTAAAACTACCTAAAGAGATTGCTATCATACATACAAGAGGCCACCAAAAAGGGAAAAATCTGATAGCAAAGGGAAATAATGCTGCAGATCTAGTAACAAAAAAAGCAGCACAAGAATCCCAGGACATACCAAAAATATTACTAGTAAAAGAATCACCAGATAAAGAAAAAGAAATAAGTGTACCCACCTTCTCCGAAAAAGAACAGGCAGCAATAAGAGAATTAAACGCAGAACAAAAACCAGATGGGACTTGGAAAACCCCAGATAGACAAACATTTCTAAACAAAGCTCTAGCAAGAGTCTTATTAAAACAGATTAATGATAGAACCCATTGGGGCACCCAAGGCTTATGCGATCACTTTCAAAGAGAATATCTGTGCTTAGGGCTTTACAGAGTGGCAAAGTCAATCACCCAGGGATGCTTGTTATGCCAGAAAGTGAATCAAAAGATAGGAAGGAAACCACCACCGGGAGGTAGAGAAATAACACTACGACCCTTTCAAGCAGTCCAAATAGATTTCACAGAAATGCCCCTAGTTCAAGAGACGCGACACTTACTGGTGATAGTAGACCATTTAACACATTGGGTAGAAGCATTCCCAACACTGAGAGAGACAGCTGATGTAGTTGTCAAAATATTAGTTGAACAAATTATCCCCAGGTATGGCATAATAACTACCGTAGACTCCGACCAGGGACCCCACTTTACATCAAAAGTAATTAAAGAAATAGCAAAAATATTAGATATCACCTGGAAATGGCATACCCCGTGGCATCCCCAGAGCTCAGGTCACGTTGAACGAATGAATAAAACCTTAAAAAATGTTCTTACTAAACTAATCGAAGAAACTAAATTGAATTGGGTAAAATGTCTACCATTTGCTTTATTAAGAATAAGAACGCGACCTCGAGCAGACCTGGGGGTGTCACCTTACGAGATGTTGTTTGGGTTACCTTTCTTGATGACCCCTCAATCAACTGCACATCACTTAGAAGGAGAAGAAGCGGTCCGAGTCTATCTCAGAACCATAGGACAAACATTAGAAACTTTAAGAGAGAAAGGTCAAGTCGTATAAGCAAGTCCATTAGATATAAATATACACCCTATAAAACCCGGGGACTGGGTTCTCATTAAAACATGGAAGAGCACTCCATTAACACCAAAATTTGAAGGTCCCTTTCAGGTCCTGCTTACAACACACACAGCAATTCGCACCGCCAAGAAGGGCTGGACGCATGCTACAAGAGTGAAAGGTCCAGTAAAACCACCAGAAACCACTCCTAACAGAGATGAATGGACAATAACACTTGGTAATGAGCCTCTAAAACGAATCCTGAAAAAGAAGAGAGAACACTAAATAAGAGACTGACAAGCAGAAATTCCCAGGTTGTTTCAGAAAGTTTAAATACCCATTGTTACTGTTATTGTTATTTGTAACTGTTACTATATAGTACTTGTTGAAAAAGCTAAGTAGTTATTACTGTTGTGTTAATTCTAACTGGTTACACTATAACCAAACCTAGCCCTAAAATTTTCCCACACGTGTTATCAGTTGTTACACTTAAAAAAAGCCATTTAGTCACATAAAAAAACTTTGCCATAACAGGAATAGCCTGACCCAGTGCTGTGCATAGGAGTAAAACAGTGTTCTTTAAAAACAAGAAAAAGTGATTCCATAAAGAGAGGCACAGGGAAAAAGAAAACGACTCCCAGAGGCAAGACCGGGGGAGACTGTACACTGAACCACAGTTCCTACTGGACTCTGGGAAAGATGGTAGCGAAACTTGGAAAGACGGCAATCCTAGTGGTACTTTTGTTTCAAATAGCCGCTTGCCAGAATGCTAATGGAAACCCATGTGTAAAATGCTACCATCCTGTGTATGAAACAGAAAACATAGAAAGTCTATTCTGAGTACATACAAATCTAAGCCCAGACTGCTACAACCAGTCTGAAAAATATAAGTGCCAAGAAAACGGAATTACCTATTGGATAGTAAAAAACACAGCCCATTTCAAACACCGGTTATTAGGACATTGCCCTATGCATGACACTTGGCTATGCATAGAAAATAAAGAAAATTCCCCAGAAGAAATAGACCTTATCAAAGAAAAAAGAGTAATCACCAGAGAAAGAGAGGATTTTGAAGAAACCCCAGGTAAAAATTTATTCATAGACCTAATTGAAAAAATCAGTAAAGAACTCAACCTTAGTAATTGCTGGGTATGTGGCGGCACACATATGTCAGAAATTTAGCCTTGGGAGGGAATCAGCTTAAAACCACTAGAAGTATTAAAAATCAATAAAGAGGGAGAAATCGAAGAACCCTTCGGAAAAAGAAGTAAAGAAAAATGGGAGTTAAAATCAGAAATAATTGGCGAAGAATGCATTTTAAGAACTGGGAGCAAATTCAAAACAAACGTAGGAAAAATGCCTTGCAAAAGATACCTAATAACAAAGGGGAGGCCCTTTCTCACATGATGGGTACCCCAGGAACCTGACCGATTTTGGTCCACACACAAACGAGAGAAAGGATGTATATATCATGAAGGACATGATCTATTTGAATGTGCAGACAAAGGAGCAAATCCATTTTGGGCAATTCGAGAAATATCTGAATTTTGGGAACTCCCCCATGAAACTAATACAGAATTTTGGAAAGCACCAAAAAATTTATTTTGGATATGTGGAGCAGCCGTGTACACAGCCTTACCCGGAGATTGGTCCGGAAGCTGCACAATTGGCATAATCAAACCTTCTTTCTTTCTACTACCCAGGGAATCAGGAAAAAGCTTAGGAATACCCCTCTATGATGATTTAAAGAAATTAACCAGAGCAAAAAGAGACTTTATTACAATTTGCGGCACCCAAAAATGGAAAGGGATGATTTGGACCCCAGAGGAAATTATTAAAACATATGGACCTGCTACCTGGGCCCAAGATGGATCATGGGAGTACAGAACCCCTATCTATATGTTGAACAGAATAATCCGTCTTCAAGCTGTCTTAGAAATGATATCAAACCGAACTGCATCCGCACTAGATTTAATTAGCGACCAATTGACACAAACTAGATCAGTAGTCTACCAAATTCGGTTAGCGGTAGACTACTTGTTAGCAGATGAAGGAGGAATCTGTGGTAAATTCAATTCCTCTGAATGTTGTTTAGAAATTGATGACAGAGGAGCAGTTATAAAAAACTTTCAAAAGAAATCAGAAAAATCGCGCACGTAGGGATACAAGAATGGACCCCCCCTTATCCAATCCGATTGGTGGGAAAATTTTTGGACTTTGAAAGGCAAGTGGTGGAAAAAAGCTTTATTCTTTGTTGTCACAGGACTAGCAGGATTAATCTTCCTCCCGTGTTTTATCCCATGTTTAGTAAGAATAGTTGTTTCAGTAGATCAAACCGGAACTCTTATCCCTGGAGCCATGACACCCGAAACCTCCCCGAAGCCCCCAACAAAAATAATGATAGTAAAAGATAAAGAAAGACAAACTGCTAAAGAAATATACAATCAATACCAAAAGCTGCGCAAATTTTACCAACAAGACTCCGAGACAGCAGATTGACGCGGGCCATTGGCCCGGTCAAAAAGAAAAAGGGGNTCCTCTGCTCCGGCTGTGAGAGGCGCGTCGGGGAGCTTGCAGTGGCCGCGGCGGGAATCCCCGAGCCCCACCCCCGAGCTGGTCACTTTTAATAAAGGCCTTTGATTGAGACACAAGGTCTCTTGGCCCATTTACTTCAACGAGGATATGTTTAGGTTCAATATGTATTTTTCAGTAGGGTGGTGAAGCACAGGCACAGATTGCCCAGAGAGCTGGTAGGTACCCCATCCTTGGAAACATTCAAAGTCAGGCTGGATGGGTCTTTAGGCAATGTGATCTAGTTGAAGATGTGCCAGCTTATAGAAGGGAGCTAGACTAGATGACCTTTAAAAGTTCCTTTCCAACTCAACTCTTCTGTGATTCTTTGTTTGATGTGACTATGGTTTTAAACATAATTTCTGTAGCATCAAATAACAAAGGAATGAGTCTTGTTTAATTGATGATTCTATTTTTGTGTTGGTACACTCTATCATAAACTGAGAGCAAGCTTTACCAACTTGATGACTAAGCAGTCTTACCTCCATCTATCCTTTATACATTGTAGATGCTGGTGCTTTAAAAATGCTGTGCACAAACAAAACTGAGACTGAAGTTTCCATTCTTCATTTATATTATTGTTGAAAAGCCCACATCTACACTGTAGTAAGCATAGAGGAAGATAACATCCCTGGCTTATTTAGTATGTTGTCTAAGCAAACTGGCAAAATGACAGATTCTGGATGACCAAGCACTAAGGTATGAATTCAACTCGTAACATGGGTGAATTGCTGAAATGCTTGTTGGAAGGCAGTGTTAGCACATCTGAACTCTGGAGTGCTTCTGCTCTGTGAAAACAGGCTTCTATTGTGTATTCTGGCCAAGCTCCATTCATGGAGCTCACTCATATCAGTAAGACATGCAGAACTGGGGCAGAATATGCAATAAGGAATCACACTGCAGATATTACAGGGCTCCAGTCTGGTGCCTGAAGTGTATTGCCATTAGTCTGGTGCTTCTTAAAACAATGCAAAAGAATGTGTCATTACTCAGGTAGCAGGCATATCTGGTAATACTTTATTGATGTCACATATTTAACTTCTGTGGATTTTTAAAAAATGCATATAACTATATATATTCCACATAAAAAATGACAAGCCACACAATTTTATTTAAACTATAACAGAGATGAAACCACACCTGTGCCATTTTCACATAAGGCACCTGTCTGATAAATGAAGAATAAAGCTAGAAGCCATCACATTTTTGCAATCTTAGGGACAGTCTGCTATTTGTAACTTTAATATTTTTTTCTGTGTCCTAAAGAAAAAAGTGTATGAATTTAATGAGTTAGGTCTGCCATTTGCTGATTGAGTATAGTAAGTATACAGGGTCGTAAAATGTCTCTGTTGGAATACATTACTGGGAGCTGTAAAGTGATCAATCTTCTCCTTTGAAATATCTAGATATTTCAAATATCTTGAAAAAGAAAAGAACACAGTCTCAGAATCTGCTTCTATCATTTCTATAAGATACTTCCCAGTCACAAGTGGGGTGTCTTGGGTACCTTCATATTACACTGTACATTGCTTACCCATTTCTCTGACTTTTACAAGAATGCTTAAACTGGAATTGTGAATTCATAATTTGGAAAATGCTGCTTTTGCCTGAAATTACTGACTTCAGTACACACTGAACTTGGCCTAATATATTGTCACTTCTCAGACGTGGGTCTTATCCTTTCTGTAGCAGATTGAAATTTGTAAATGCTTTATTTATTTATTTATTTTGTCAGTATTGAGACTTTTTTATTTCTAAGTTTTATATATACATGTGTGTGTGTTCTAGTCCTATTTGGTAAAAACTGCCACAATTGTTTTACATCTGAAAACTACATTATGACATAAGCTATAACCAAGATGATGCGTTATTGTTTGCATATTTCCCTTTTATTGTATAGAACTGTACATCTAATGCTGATAAAGCATCAAGAATTCTGTGCCCCTACAGACAAGGCTGTTTTTCTTTAGGAAATTTAGTGTATACTGAGAAGCACTCAGCACTAGAAATTATGGCCTTCACTCAATTATTCTACAATGCTATAAAAGATTAACTTTTACTTAAGAATTTTGATGTGTGAGAGACATAAGTGTTACTGTATCTACAATGACAGAGAGCAAGATGGACTCATTTAAGTTACCTGGGTGAATGGTATCCTTAAGTCAACCAGTCATGGTATTCTGAGAGCGACAGAGTTAACTGTCCCTCTGCAAGAAGTTAAAAACGACATTTTTATGGTATGTCTGGTCTGTGTTGTTTGGTTAGAGGTCTGATGCTCTGGCATGCCAGGTGAGACAAGCTGACACGGTATCAGAAGGCTTTACAGTACATTTGTCTGCTGTTCTAGCTTGTTGTAACGCTGGAATTTCATTCTTGTGAGAGGTTACAGCTTTGCATTCAGATTTCACATTCTCCTTCAAAAACACATGCTCCTGTGTTGTTTCAGAGTTTTTGTTTTAAACCCTTTATGTCCCCTTTTCCATTAATAAAAAGATGAATTTTTCTCTGCTGCAAGAGTTTAGAATCTGGTTTAAGTTTAGATTCACTGTGGTGGAGGCATAAAAACAGTGATGCAAACACTGTTATAGGTAGAGCATGTCTGTGTTTCTCGTTCATGCAGCACAATAATATGACAATTTCTCTTACTCCCTTCAGCTGATAGAGTCTTTCAAAGCAACAGGAACAGTAGTCACAACACTAGTCTGTGCAAATGGTAGGCAAAAGTCACTGTTGTGAAATTTGTTCAGCTTTGCTTCTTCTGTGGGAAAAGCAAAGCTCCTAAGATGCAGAAAATAAATGAAAGGGTTTACAGGATCAGTAAATGATCTTTGTCATCATGGCAGGTCTTGGGAACTGTAACTAGTAGTAGTAATCAGAAACTAATTATTCTGGGCTTCTAGAAGATTGTAATGAAAAATGGCTGTGAGATCGAGAAAATATCTTAAAGTGTACATGACATTCCTGTAAGAAATTACAAAATTAGAAACACTTATTAAGATTAAGACTAATTAAGATTAATATTAATGAATGTACATTTATATTTATTTGTATTTGTTAATAATAGCACATTACACAAGTATTTATCTTCTCATTATTTATTTTTAGTATATTTATAAATAATACTATATGTATTAGTATTAATTTTATATATTTATTTAAATTTTTAAATATTTTCTTGTTGCTAATTCAGTCCCACTAATACATTGCAAAGAAATCTAAGGCATAGCCACTTTGGAGAAGGGCAGAAGATTGAAAAAGAAAGAAAGTGAGAGTATTAGGGGTTTTGTTTCACATAAAAGCATTTACTTTTGGAAAATGAATTTAAACCCTTTTATTTTATTTTATTTTTTTTAATTTGGTGTGGGAAGCATTACTTTAAATGTATTGTTTTGTTAATAGATTGGAAATACTGCTCAGAAGGAAGGCTGGCACTTTCCAGGCTTTGAATATAGTGTCCTTGAACAGTGTTTGAATAGTGCAGTGATTGACAACCTCTTGTAAACCCTCTCAAATGAGAAGGACACTTTAGGAGAAATTTCTGAGCTAGCTAATCTCACATGTCATCTGATGGCAACCTGTTCTGACCTAAAACGCTTTGAATGCAATTTAAACTTCAGTGTGCCCTGAAACTACAATTAACCTAGAAGAAGTATACAGCAAAAGGCTGTTGTAAAAGTTATGGAAATTTCAGATAACCCTTATGAAGCAAATATTTATTTTCCAGCCGTCGCATATTTCTTTGCTCATATTAACAGTTGTGCACACTGGTTACCCACCAGCCTACTTCAGAGTACCCAGGAGCTTCTTTTGAGCTACTGAGCACTTTCCGTTCCTGTTTTCAGCACTGGTAGGAATAAAGCTTTGTCATTTCAGTAAAGGTTTTAAGGTTTCTTCTAATTGTACCACCTGAAATGAGCTGACTGCTGATCTTAGAACAGCAGTGACAGAGGTTATGCCAGTAGCGAATACCTGGCTTTGTGCTACTGATAGGGAAGCTGTGCAATGTACTGGTGGAAGAGAAAAGAACAAAATCCATAATGAAAACGCCTGATGCATTTGGAAGAATGTATCAGACGAGTGTCCTATTCCAGTTTTTTTCCCTTTTACACTGTTGTAGCAGGCACTACTCACTTTTCCGCTACTGTGTTGAGCAATGCTCTCTTCTTCACCCGTTGTCAGTCTGCACCCGAGAGAAATTTTTGTTGCATAGCCAAGTTGGTTAAAGCTTCAGCCTTTCTTATTTGTTTGACATCAGGGTAGAAACCCCAATAAAACACAGTCTATGAGCAATACCTGGGAATGAACTGCCACATTTTAAGACCATAGAAGTATTTTCTTTTTAAAGTGGATGGTAAAAAAAGCAAGACTTAATCCAGGCTTAGTCCAGAATAAATTTTGAACAATTTAGTATAAAATGCCTTTGAAGGAAGGATGAAAATTAAATTAGGTGAGTTGTGCTTCGATGTGCCACCCTGCTTGCCCCGTGGGCTACCAACAGCCACCGACTAGCTGAAGATGTCCCTGAGGGCGGCTGCCAAGAGTGGCTGCTCTCCCTCTGGCACGCAGATGACACTTGCGGCAGGAGTAGCAGTGCCTGCTGCCAGCCACTCTCCGTGGGTGGCAACAGTGTGACTATATGCTGAGAGTCGAAGTGAAGGACAGAAGAGAGGGATCACTCTGTAGGGAGTTTCCCCAGACCATTTATTCTCTGGAGAGGTCCAACACAGAGAGACCCAGAATACCGGGGTGCAACACCATATAAAGGGGGGAGGTATCGGGGAGGAGGTAACACAACAACCAATCAGGTGGATTTTGCGAGGATCTCAGGGAGAGATTACATTGTCAAGGAACCAATGAGGGAGGAGGAGGGAGGAGACCTTGTTACAACAACCAATGAGGAACTCAGGAGTACATAAATGACATAGAGGGTACTGTAAAGAGGGGCCGGGTTTACATGGACTGACAGGGAAGGAGGATAGGGTCTAGGTGACTGACATGGATGGTTTGGGAACAAAGGGCGGTGCCTGGGGTGATAGACCATTAAGGAAGAAACCAAGTACAGAAGGGGAAAATTGGACTGAACCATAATACAATACAAACCATAAACTTTAAGAAAATAAAACTTTTAACCTCAACAACCACACTACCACAGTGTTTCTTCACTATTTTTCTATTTTTCTGTGTTTTTGTGGTCAATGGCATCCATATAAAAAAAGGTTTGAAATTCTGTACCTCATGGTATAGAAAGTTGAACACCTCTTTACACAGATCTAAATGACGCTGCAAAGTGCAGGTGGTTAAAGTAAAATAGTTTTTTAACTTGCAGTGGTTTTTTTGGTACAAATGCGTTCCCTTTCTTTTTTTCATTCAGTAAGCAGCATTTTGTTGCTGACCCTGGTGGAGTTTTCATCCCTAGTAAAGCACTTCTATTTTGTAAAATGACCATGAGATGAAACTGAAGTGTTAACCTGACCAGGTTATAAGCTGAGAAAGGTTATCACAGCTGAGAAAGCATGCACAGAACACATGCACAGCCTTTGACAAAGATCTGAGTAGAGATCTAGATCTTAGAAGGAAAAGGGTTTTGCTTATGCTATGAAGTCTATCTGTTTCACTGGTAGAACTCTCTATTCTAGTCTCCCGTCCTGGTTGCATCTTTCAGCCTCAGGAATAAATCCTTCGTACTGATTGTCTGCTTCTGCTGTTATTCAGTTTTAGTTTTCGTTGATATTTTTTCAGCTTAAGGCCCATGTTTTGGTTTGCTTTGTTTGTTTGTTTTTAAGCTTAAAGCAGCTTTTTGTGTGGTAGATTTCACTAAGCTTAAGAATAAGACATATTCTCACTAAATAGTGAAAGGATGATAATAAAACCGGTGTTTCAATTAATGCTATGAAAGTTAGTTTGTTTCTGTTTAGTAAGTCATTAATAGAATGCCATAAGCAGCATAAAAGTATGTCTTTCCAGAGTTTTGGTCAAAAGAGCCCCCCAGAAATCCAAGAGCTTATTCATCATCTCCCAGCAACATAAAACCCATTAAATTTAGCAATAGTGGCAAGCCCAGCACCTTTCCTATGCAGGGTCCTTGCAGCTGACATGGAGTGGGTACATTCAGCTGCCACTAGAGGAGATGGGATGAAGGACCAGTCCCAAGGTGAAGAGAAACAGTGACCAGCCTAAAGAATGGGCGACTTCTGAACCCATTCAGTAGTCCCCAAATACAAATCCTATTTCCACTACTGCGAAGATTGAGTCCCTCTAAATCACACCATCACTGCAAGAAGAGGAATCTTCCTGGAGATTAATTTTGGGGTTCACATTCAGTTTTGGCATTTATGCGGCCAGAGTAACTCCAATGACATCAATAATCAATTGTATAGCTAGATACACACAATTTTGAAATTTGGCTCTGTCATTTTCATTTGAGGAAGTTTAATAAGGCCAAGAAATTATTGACGAACTTGGCTAATCTTCAAGTGGCTTACTGAGGCTACCACTCTTCTGAATCCTCAAAAATACAATAAATAAAGATATGAATTCTAAAATGGAAGACAAGAAAGCACTTGCCTGCAAATTTCAATGAAAATTCATCTATAAGACAAAAAGGGCTATGATGAATATTGGGTTTGTATTACACTATAATTTGTAATCTCTGCTGAGTTGCTC
>VXAX01002259.1:1239-12229 GCA_013399835.1 Leptocoma aspasia | reverse complement strand
ACACATATAAATTTGTGTTTGCTGCCAAATCAAAATGACACTTGGAGGCAAGAAAAGAAATTAACAAGTGGATATGCTCGTGGGAACTTCACATTTGTATAAAACTAAACCAAAAACTGTGACTGTAGATTTTTCTCTGAAAAACAATGACATGACACCAGAACACAGTGAAATTGAAAAGAAAAGAGTACTTAAGTTTCTCGTGCATAGCTTAACAGCTGCTTACGTTAAACAAAGTATCAGCATTCAAAACTTCCCTGAAATTGAATCCTAACTTTCAAAGCACTGTCTTGTTTGAGGANTGTACTGTTTCCCCTCCCCTGGTTGACACCTCCCTATATAAACTGATGTAATCTTATTCCTCTTTGCCACTTTCTGGTGCTCCCTGCCCTTCCTGACTTCCTGCTACCCCTCCCCTGGAATAAATCCTGCCTACCCTCTACCTTAAAGTGGTCCTTCCTTTGATACTCCTGCGCCTCCTGCTCAAGATACTCGCTACAGTGCTGTCAGCTCTGGAGAGGGCTGGCAGCCTAGACCTCTACCCCTGCCTCTAATGAGGAAGCTTGCCTTACAGGGAGAGGCCACACCTGGCGGCTGCCTCAGGGGCTAACTTGGCTAGCCGGTGGACTCTGATAAACTGAGGCAGCGCGTTGAAGAATATTTACGAGAGTACCTTGACTTACATCAGTTGCCAATAATGTGTCAATATTTAACATTTCAAAGGATGATATGATAACTCAGTAGAAGGGTAACTAGGGTTGCTAAGATATCATTGTGCTGGTTAGTATTGTCATTTTACTTCCTTAAACTTCTTTCTTTCTCATTCTGGCATTATGAGTCATTACTGTGGTTGTGCTGTCTCCAATGTATAATTTAAAGCATCTTCACTTACAAACATTCCAATTTAGTATCTGACAACACAGCAGTCATATATCTACTAAAACTTCAAGTACATGCCCATTAATTTTAAGGCTGGTTTTTTTTTTTTCCTGAGATTTCTTACATCATAACTCATGAGCTCCTGAAGAATTGCCATGAAGAAAGCGGAAAGTTTGATTTATATATTTCACCAACGTAATCATGGAAATTTAAACATCAATTAAGTAACATGAGGATAAACAATTCCTTTAAGAAAGGAATCATTACTGGTTTATGACTTCTGTGACTTTTATTCATATATGTTTAATTCAGACTGAGAAACAGGAGAACGCCTCTTCATTCTTTGAAAGAGACATGGAAATTAATAGGAATTAATCAACTGATAAATCTGGATGGGTTTGTACTATCATGTGTAATGATGATTATACAACACAGAGGAGCAGTAAAAGTTCTACCACTAAGTTTTTTGTCACTGCAATAATTGTGGATATATTTACGCGCATTCACAAATGAGACACTCCCTTATTGACAACAAGTCCAATAAACTATGACTTTAAAATCTGATTCTATAGTATAGAGGTTTTACTGAAGTTTATACTGGAAAACACAGAATTATATTGATGGCCTTACAGGCTAATCTGCTGACATCATCCAATCAGTGTAACTAGCAGAAAAAATACATGTTGCTTTTGGTTTAAAAGACATGCCCTGTTATTACCTACAGACTAAAATATTCTTCTGTGAATTGTTTGAGTCTTCTTTCAGGAAAATTCTGAACATCACCCTTTTTTAAGACAAATGGTCCTGAGGCTTATCCTGCTGGGTCTTTTTTTTTTAATATTCTGCTAGGGAACTGGTACCAAATGTCTACATTTAGGCCTTGAGATCCTTGTGGGAGAATGAGTTTGACCAAATCTGCATCTGTCTCTACTATAGGTACTGCTTTTTTTAAAGTAGCTGTTAGTTTAGGGCTGACAGAAAGTGTTGTCTTGATTCTGCTAGTAATTCACCATCCATCAGCACCAGCAAAGACCAGAGGTATGGAACGAGAGGTCAGTGGAGCCAGCCATCCTAGCTCATACTGTTGAGTCAGTCCCCTGGTATCTCATCTTGGGGTGACATCTATTCTACATCCACAGAGCTAGAAAAACAATCGTAGTAACACATATTTAATTCACGAGTACTGCAACTCCTCCTGACAGAACAGTACATTACTCTACATGTCAACTTATGTCCTGGCTGTGCCATGAACTGCCTTGTCTCCACTGATTCCTGTCTGTGTGTAGGGAGAGCCTGATCTGTGTTGCATGAGAAACCTCAGAGGAGAGACATTACTGAAAAAGAAATGCTCATCTGTAGTATTTTTGCGCTGTAGCAACTTGTGGTTTAAAATCAAGATGGAATTCAAGCTGATTAACTTGACAACTCTCCTGTTTCTAAATGATGCCATGTAACTCCTGTAAAGTTCTCACAGTTTGCTGCAGAACAACCAACAGGCTTTCTTTTTGAGCCATTATTTTAAGTAGGTGGAAAAATACAACCAAGCAGCCTTGTGATTGCAAAAGCTTTTCTTTCTTTTGTAAACAAGTCACAAAGAGCCTCCTACTACAGTTACAAAAGGAAATACATAAATGAGAATTTTTAGACGCAGGAAAGGTCTCCTGTTGTTCCTGAATATGTATCTTACAGCTCAGAGGTGGGTGACAACTGGTTCTGCCCCCATTTATGCTGCCTCTCTAAGGAAATCAATTTTTATCAATCCAGTTTGAGCTGGAGGTAGGCAACAGCTTAATTGGACTCTCCTTACAACCCCAGGAAACCTAACTGAGGGCTTAGCGGCAGGAGTGTGTGCATGAAAACTGCCTGCTTTCCTGCCCATGCCCCTCTGCTTCTGTTGCTGGGAATTCTGGGCATTCCAGCTGAGCCACCGCTGTTTCTCAAATTTCCCATTCATTAACAATCAGATCTATTGAGAAGCTGACAGTCATTCTTGGCAGAAGAAAAATGAAGCCAATCTTCAGCACAATATGTCTGAGATTCACGGAACAATGGGTGCTTCTGGATGGCGGGTGGTACAGCTGCTGAAGGTGCCCCAGCATGCTCTCCAGATGTGCTGCCAGGTTCAAAGCTCAAGTACAAAAAGAAAGATGGGGGAAGAACTAGGTTTTGAGACAAGCAAGTTCATTTAAGCAGAGCTTGGAAAAACACGGTTAAGAAGCAGCATAATTAGAAAGTGCCTGTGAAGTAAAAGAACTGCAGTGCACTTTTCAGACTATGCATCAAATGTTCCCTTCAGAAAAAGACAAGAATATGTACTGACTGAAGAAGGCTCTGTGAGATATCTTGGCCATGAAATTAAAGGTTTATCTCATATGGAGATAGGAAGTTCCACCTGCGGCTATTGGACTTTCCTTCTCCTGGGAAGAAATAAAGAAGTTTGCACATGTTTTTGGATTACATGGCAGAAATCCTCCCATTGCAGTATTTCCCGTGTTTTGTTCTAGTTGCTGTACTGAAGGCAGCATGTTGTCCACATTACATTAGATTCAGCGTTACTCACACAGCTGTTTTAAAGGTGTATAGTCTGCAGAACAACCTCAAGATTTCAAAATATATAGAGATATATTCCACTAGATGCTGGCTGGGTTTTGTTGTGATTTAAGAATTCTAAGAGTACAAATAGGAAGAATTTCAGATTATTCTTTAATCACCTGACTCAAAGAGCAAGCTGTAAACAAAAACCAGCCGTATCAACCAAATCACAAGGGCATACACCATTAGAGTTTGGATGTTGATGCTTTGAAAGGAAATATTTTTGTATGCAGAAAAAGAAACAAAAAAAGAACACTAATATTAGAGAAACAGTTAAACAGTTAAACTCTGTTTAGTTAAAAAAGTCCAGTGAGCACCTCACTTCACCAAATGAGAAACTCAGTTCACAGCTTTAAAAGTCAGGATTCTGCACAAGAACAAACAGCCAAAGGGAAAATCATGTAGGAAGAAAATGTTCTGAGTCTTGGTGGAATAAGACAAGAAAAGGTAGGCAAGTTATCTGCATAGTCATTAGTCAAAAGGGATGGAGAAATCAAATAACATTAGCAGAAGTGTATTAAAAGAGCTCTACATTTGAAGCAAAGCACAAGACAAATTAAGCCTTGCAAACCTTTAAGGCTAAATGTGAGATTCCACATAAAAATGAGGCAAATATTGAAAAGTGTAGACATGGCCTGAATAATCTTCATTCTGATCTTGTCTTACCTATCTATGTAGATAATAGTCTACATTGATAATATATAAGGCAACTCTGGGAAAGGACTGGCCTGAATTAAAAATTTCTGTCTAACCACTAGTACCAGTCACCACTGACCCCTGATTGGAGCACTCAGGCATTATGAAAATACATGTAATAATTACATCAGTATTTTATAGAGCACTAGTAACTAATTACGTTATAACTTTGCACACCAGAATGCAGCAAATACTCTGATTCTGTGAATGCATACATGTGCTTTACAGTGCCAGAGGAGCACAAATATTTTGTCAATTGAAGCCTCTATAACATTACAGTATTTCTTTGAAGGCAATTATTGAAGCACAAGTGAGAGAAGTACTTGTGTGCTGCTCTCTGTACTGTTAGTGGCACAGCCACTGTGTAGGTAAAAGCTCCCTGACTTTGCTGTTCTTTTGCTCCTGATAGGAGAACTCCCCCAGACAATTCACTGCTTGTCACTGCATGCCAATGGTACAATTTAACTGACTGTAAACAGCCATGGAAGAAAAAGATAGGTGGTTTCCAGAAATTACAGAAATTAAAACTGTCTCATAAGTTAAGCACTCCGTCAGGATGGTTTTAAGGCAACTTTTAAGTTAAAGGTTCATTCATGTCGGAAATCAGAGATATTACATTTTAAAAACTCAAAACTAATAAGACTGAAATAGTATTTCTGTGCCATAGAAATGCTATTTTTCTTCCTATGATCACATTTTTTTACATTTCAGTGAGTAGACAGAGGAGGCTAACTTAGTGTCTACTGCAGAATTATTTGCTAACATAGTATGTAAAAAACTGTCAGAAATTAAGCTTTCTTTTCTCCCCCTTCAGAGAAGATGTAGTAAACCCACTAAGAGGGTTGTATTGCTGGAAATAAAAGATTTAAAGATGGGGTTTGCCAAATTCCTTTTAAATTCTATCACTCTTCTGTCGGTACAGATGGACTCTTTAATGTTTTGAAGTTCACTTAGGAACAGGTGAGATATCTGCTGTTAAGTAGCCTGGCCACTTCATGTTTTTATACAACCATGAATCACACAGCAAAAACTGTAACATCCATTGAGACTATTCTATATTGAGAAATTTTAAGTAAATTATTTTGCCAAATTTATTTTGTTGCTGTTATTGTTATTTGCTGCTAATTGGGAAAAATAACAGTTCTAAAGGGTACTCTGGTGCATTAAATACCTTTCAAATTCTGCCAAGCATAAAGAAGGGATGAGAAATCCCGGATGTCAGCATATGCTGTTTAAAATACTATTCAGCTTTGCAGTAGACTTGACTATATAGGCCTTGGGAAGAAATACTTGTTCTGCTGAAATATTTAGACTCAGATTCTGGTTTGTTTTCTTTTTTTCCTTTTTAAGAAAAGATCTTTTTTTAGAAAACTCCCATTTCAAATTACTTCACTGCTTTTTAATTTGTGTGAAATACAGATTTAATGAGTAAGGGGAATTTCCTGTAAGAGATATAGTCTTGGGCTGTAAAATTACTTCAAGCAAAGTACAAAGAAATAAAATGTATATATCTGAATAATCACACCATGGGACCCATTAACACTTCTCTACAGAATTGTTTTAGATAGATGGCTAGGAATTTCTGTTGACCTATGCACTATTTTGTGTTATCTTCAGGAGAGCTTGGTCGGTGTTCTGTCCTCCAGGGCTTTCAAATGAATCAGAAGAGCATTCAAAAAATAGGGCAATAAAATTAATAAATTATTTCAAAATTATCAAGGGAATTAATTGAAAGAATAGACAGCACTTTTTAAAGAAGTTGGGAAGAATTTTAGTTTATATATTTCCCTGTCACATCAAGAGTAAAGTTGAGCAAACATCTCAAAATTACCAAGAAACTTTATTATGGGCTAATAGTTGAGTTTGGTGCAGTCATTACAGCAATATGGTTGCTGTAATTTTCAAATGTTGATGTTTTTAATGAAAATTGTTACGTTGAGATAGTGCCTCTCTTTGTATGCAGGTTTTCTGCTTCACAGGGGATCACAAGAGACCCAGAGCATCCACTAACTTGCATCAATATTTTTGGGTATTGTGTATCTTTCAGATTACTTTCTCATCAAATTTCCAGTCATGGCTTAGCTACCAGCTGAGAATTCATTTCCATTCCATCACTGCTTGCACCTCCCACCCCACACAAGTGCCCAGTCACATCCTAGGACACAGGACATGCTTCACAAATGCTCAGCTTCAGGGTTTTGAGCATTTTTGCATGGTCTCCTGCAGTGGATGTCAAAGCTTGAGAGACATTTTACAAAGGCATGTAGTGACAAGACAAGGGGGAATGGATTTAAACTGAAAGAGATAGATTTAGATTAGATATTAAGAAGCAATTCTTGACTGTGAAGCTGGTGGGGACAGGAACAAGTTGCCCAGAGAAGCTGTGGATGCCCCATCTCTGGAAGTGTTCTAGGCCAGGGTGGACAGGTCTCAGAGTAACCTAGTCTAGCAGGAGTTGTCCCTGCCCATGAAAAGGTGGTTGGAACATGGTGATTTTTAAGGTCCCTTCAAACAGCAATCATTCTGTGATTCTGTGTGATTCCATGATATGCAATGGACGAAGACTGATTGACTTTCAAATTGCTTAATATGGGTTACAGAGAGAATCTTAAACAATGTTCTCCACAGAAGGTCAACTTCTGCAGAATGATTCCCTTGATGTAACATTTATGCTACATTACATTGTTTTCCTTAGTTGTAGAAATAGGGATTATGTTTGTAGATATTATATATGTAAATATCTCTATGTGAAGTTAAGACTTGGATTAAATATTTGATGGAATAAAGCCTTCGGTGTCTTGCATTTTTCAAATGCCAACATTTGCAGACAGCAAGTGACTGATTGGGGCCCTTCTTGCACACCTTCATTATCCTGCAACTGACACAGATTATTTTTGAACTATCCAACAGAATTCTGCATGACTTAAGACAGTTTCCATTTTTTTAACTGCCTAATACATGTAGCATCTGAAACATCCATTTTTGTAGAGCTATTATGACAGCAAATGTCAATTCAGAAATCTGTACCTAATTTTCGGGTTAGAAAAATGTATCTACAACAGATTTATGTTCATCCTTAACTGCTTTTATATTATAGAAATCATAGATAATTTTTAAATATTTTAGATTTATTTCCCTAATTTCAGAAAGGACTGCAATTACAGGATGGAAATATACAAGCTGATTTGATTTTGCCTGGTCACAGGGAACCTAAAGCACTTAGGAGTATGCTAAGTGCAAGTGAGCTGATAATTCCATTGTAACATTAGTCTGTAGGAAACTGCTGTAGGACCAGCATTAACACCTAAGATGTCACCACTGATTAGCCACTAAACAAATATAATCTTTAAAGCCTTTACAAAACAGTGTGTGCTTCCTGCAGACTTGACCCTCCTACAACTAACTTTCTGAAACAGACCCGTTTGTGCTACAGATGGATTTAATCTGATATTTATGTCATGCATACACACATACCCACCCACACCCACAATAATGGCAGTAACCAAAAGCAAGGCTGTAAATTTCGTTCAGTCACATCTTTTCCATGTACTAACCATACCCTTTTTCCTGCTGTGTCACCTATAGGTGGGAGATACCAAAATCACTTGATTTAATTAAGGACTGTATAAACCAGATGGGTTGTTTTTCTTGCTTATACCTTCCTTTCTTAATTCACAAAAATGCACAAACCCATACCCAGAGGAAACTATCAGTGTGCCAGACTGGCCAGTGTCCTGCAGGCTGCTTGTAGGTGGCTGCTTATTGATGCAAGATGTTGCCTGCTCTGTGAAGGGGAGGATAAGACTGAACCAAAAGTATGTAAAAGCTCTTTTTCCCCCTTCTAAATAGGGGTACAAAGAAATCAAACACCACTTTATTGGTCACAGCCAATGGGAGGAAGTCAGGCTTATCAAACCTGATTTCCTTTTATGACAAGGTAACCCACCCAGCTGACCAAACACCTCCAACAGTGGAGGTAATCTTTTTGGATTTCATCAGAGCTTTCGATACTGCCTCTCACAGTATCCTTCTGGATAAAATATCCAGTGCTCAGCTGGATAAACACAGCATGCAAGGGCTGAGGAACTGGGTCAGAGCTCAGGCATAAAGGGTTACAGTGAATGGGGTGACATCAGACTGGTGATCTGTGATGTAAACGGTTGGAAAATGAAGCCAGGACTCGCTCTGGTGGAGTCAACTTGGTTTTTATTGAGAAAACGGCAGGCTGAAGACAGGCACTCAGGAGAGTGTGGTGAGAGGAGCTAAGCCGCAGATACAATGTATGGATTTGGGAGCACCCCTCCTCCAGACACTGTTTCTATCTGAAGGACCAGGATACAAAAGACCTTACCTGAAGCTGTGCTCAGTCTTTTAAAGGCTAAGTGTTTCAGGGATTGGTGAGTTTTGGATCTGCTCTCAGATTGGCTCTTGTCTAGGGTCTCGGATTAGTCTATAACTGGGGAGCGTTCTGAGCCAATCATTCTTAGAGGGTGTCGTGTGATAGGCTCTCGTGTCCACCAACCATGGCCTTCTGGGGTGATGTTACACACCGATGTCACGATTCTGGAATCATCAATGTAAATCTACTGGCCTAACTTCTCCCGTGCATGCCCGCACAACCCGAATGCAACCTGAACGCAACCCAAACACAACCTGAACATGCCAGAACTTCCCAAACACCCAGAACACGCCCAAAGTCCCTCCCCCCAATGATCCCTTAACTTTAATTACCAAATATATTAAAAGGTATGCTTATTAATAAAGATTAACTTGCCCTCTAAAGATCCCATCACCCATCACAACCTGTCACGCGGCGGTTCCACAGGGCTCCATCCTCAACTCTGTGCTCTTCATCTTCATAAAAGGTTTGGACATGGGAACAGAAGGGTTACTGAACAAGTTCACAGATGATACAAAACTGGGAGGAGCAATTGACTCCCTCAAAGGCAGGAAGGCCCTGCAGAGAGACCTTGAGAAATGAGAGGCCTGGGCAGGTGCCAACTGTATGGAACTCAACAAAGGACAGTGCTGGGTTCTGCACCTGGTATGGGGCAACCCTGGATGTAGTGACAGAGTGGGAAAGGAGAGGCTGGAGAGCAGTCCTCTAAAAGGGGCCCTGGGGGTCCTGGTTGATGGCAAATTGAATATGAGTCAGCACTGCCCTGGCAGCCAGGAAGGCCACCATTTCCTGGGGGGCATCAGGCACAGCATGGGGGGGGGCACCTGGGCAAGGGAGGGCATTGTCCTGCTCTGCTCTGCACTGGGGCAGCCTCACCTCAAGTGCTGGGGGCAGTTTTGGATGCCACAACACAAAAAAGACATTGAGCTGTTAGAGAGTGTCCAAAGGAGGCCATGAGGAAGGTGAAGGGCCTTGAGGGGAAGCCATGTGAGGAGTGGCTGAGGTCACTTGGTCTGTTCAGCCTGGAGAAGAGGAGACTGAGGGGAGACCTCACTGCAATTACAGCTTCCTTGTGAGGGGAAGAGGAGGGGCAGGCACTGATCTCTTCTCTGTGGTGGTTAGTGACAGGATCATAGGGAATGGTTTGAAGTAGTTTCAGGAGAGGTTTAGGTTCCGTATTGGAAGAGGTTCTTCACCCAGAGGTTTGGGCACTGGAACAGATTCTCCAGGGAAGCTGTCACAGCATCACCCTGACAGAGGTAAAGAGGTGTTTGAACAATGTTCTCAGGCAAATGACTTGACTCTGGGGAACGGGCTGTGCAGGGCCAGGAGTGGGGGCTTTGATAATCCGTGTGGATCCCTTCCAACTCAGCATGTTCTGTGATTCTTCAATTCAGTCTGGGCTTACCAAGGTTATTCAGGAGAATAACCTTCCTACTAAACTCCCAGGTAGGACCTCTTTGGAGGCAATGGATGCATTGCTCATCCTGTGTCTAAAAGCAGACTGGGAGGCACCTTCATAGCCAGCTGTGGTGGATACGAAAAGCTGTCTTTGGCATATTGGAAGCCGTAGGCACTGGAGACCCATGATAGCCTCAGGGGCAGGGTGGGGATAGGTGTCATCTGCCCCTTGGGGGACTCCTCACCATCACTCCCATCCTGATGTTTCCCCTGTCATGTCATGTCATGAGGTGGCAGTATTTAGTTTCCACTCTCTGGCTCTATACACATTTGACATCACATTCTCTTTTCCCGGATCACTTTGCCTTGCAGCAGACACCTCCACAGCATGGTTATGAACAGTTCATTCTGTGTACTGGGGATGTGATCCTTAGCACTTGGACCTAAGCTGTCTGATTTGTGAGGCTGCTTAAAGTGAGGGATGGGGACCACATGATGAGCTTATTATTTGATTTCATTGCGTAAGTTTTTGTCTCTGCAGCTGTATGTATCGACGTGCCACCCTGCTTGCCCTGTGGGCTACCAAAAGCCACTGACTAGCTGAAGATGTCTGTGGAAGAGCAGGCAGGCCCAGAAGATGGGATGCTTTGGGTGGGTGTGGAATAGCCACTCCCTCTTCAATTAGGTAATGAGGTGGTGCTCTGCCCAGTTCTCTAGAAGGTTCTGTTGTCTCTGTTGATTCATTGGACAACGTTTGTGTAATTCTTCCCTTTTGGAATTGTATTGGATATCTTGGAGGTACACGCCTAAGTTCTGCCCCTTTGGTTGCTGTTGATTGGTCCTGTAGCCCCTTTAAAACCCTTGCACAGCCGGCCCCCTTTTGGCTTTTGTCCCTGGACCCTCCTGCAATAAACTTGTTGGATTCTACACGAAAGCCCTTCCCGTGTCTGTGGGATCATTACATCGTGGAGTATCGAGTATAGCTACCTCTTCTTGAGGGAACACTCGCAGGAAGGTGGTGGC
>VXAX01002258.1:793443-973479 GCA_013399835.1 Leptocoma aspasia | reverse complement strand
CGCGGCCCTGGCAGGTGCTCCGGGGGCGGCCGGTCCGGCGTCGGGCGGGAGAAGGGGGTTGTTTCCGCAGAGGAGAGATGCGGGGCTGCGGGGGAGGCGCTGTGCCTGCCGTCCCCGGCCGTGCCAAGGCTGTGCAGGGGTCAGGGCCGTGCCTCCTGCTGCCCTCGGGAGCTGCTGCCGTGCCAGGCCGGCCCGGCACTGCCCGCCTTGGTAACCCTTCCGAACGTGGGGCATTTCTGCTGTTTCAGCACACGCGGGGAGCAGCGCCGCTGCGCCCCTCTCAGCAGCGGCTGTCCTCCTCCAAGCGCTGTCCTGGTATCCTAATGCCTTCCAGTTGAGCCTCGGACGTAGCGTCTGAGGCGTGGGACCCGTGTGTCCTGGCACAGCGCTGCTGCAGCAGGGGTTTCCCGCGTGCCGTCGGTGCTGCGGAAGGCAGCCGCCCACCTGCTGCTGCCTTCCCTGCCCGCCTGGCTCCCGGGAGCCGGCCTGCAGGCAGGTGGGAGCGGGACGGAGAGAGCTCCGTCAGCAGCAGGGCTGGCCTGCGCTGTTGGTGGTCTGCAGGCGTGATCTCTCCAGGGATCGCGGTCTACCGTGGAATGCTTAGTTTTGCCAGGAAGTGTTTTTGTATTTGTTGTTGTGGCGTGGGGTTGGTTGGTAGGGTTTTTTTGTTATTTGTTTCTTCCCACTTTTATTTTTTTTTCTTCCTCTGCGTCCATGCTTTGACTTTTGCCTGCTGTGGTGGTTAAGCAAAAATACGAGCTGTCAGTGTGGATGAGTGAGAGGCAAAGTTTGTGTTTGTGATGAACTCTTGAGGAAACTTGTTTAGCCATACTCTGAAAAGGTTCTGCCCTCCCCACAGTGGAGTTTTGCTCTCATTTTGTGGTGCTGCACATAGCCAGAGGAGTCATTTTGGGGCCCTAGGTTAAGTGATGTCTTGTGAAGAAGATGTTTTGGAAAGCACTGAACAGTCCATGTGCATCACCTGAAGGTGACCAACCTGATAATAATTGAGACCAGGTTTTTTAATAGTGCTTTTCTGCTCTTACCAGATCTCTATTTGTGGCCTTTTGCCTATATAGTAAATTTCACTGAAGAACAGGTTAAGACCTTGCATAATAGCAAAACAAGGTCACTGTGGCAGTAACAAAGCTTGTAAAAATACTGCACTGAGTAAAAGTTACATGTCATACATGTATGTACAGCGACTTTGTGACCTTGTACTCCTAGTGTCAGACTGCTTGAAAATGGTTTGTTAATAGAGAAAATTCCTCTTGTATGTTTTATTGCACAACACCTTTTTAGTAAGAGAGGTCCTGTTACAGATTAGTTCTTGTTTTGCTTTTATTTAGTTTACATCACTGTAGTTAGACTGCATTACTAATAGCAATGCTTTTCAGCATTGATTTTTTGGATGTGGGTGAACAGATCAGGTCTGAGAATTTATTCAGACATCTGTATCACTAATTTGTGTCAAAATGATACGTTTTCACATACACACATATCTGAAAAGTGTTTCTTTTCACTTTCACTTCACTTTCATCTTTTGTAAATTACTGCATTGGACATAGTTTATGCAACCTATCTTGTTTTAACATTAATTTTGATTCTCAAGTGTTCAATCCTTGCTTGGCCAGCTCATATAACATGGTCTGAGTTTTGTGCACTTCTCAGTTGTGCACTTCTCAGTTGCTTTTCAAAACAAAAAACGGTTTTCTTGGGTTACATGAGCAGTGGATGTATAAGCACCTCACATGTGATACTCTCAGTTGCAGAGAGGGTCTTAAGTAAAGGGTCTTAAGTAAATTTAAGTAAATTTTCAACTTGTTGCTGTGAGATTAGTGTGCTTCAAAACAGTCTATATAGTTCTTATTCCTCCGCCCCCTTTTTTTTTATTTTTTTGAGAACTGGCTTTGAATGTCCTGGTGAGGTGCAAAGAGATACTCTTTGTATTCTGAGAAACTTTTTTTCTGAGTGATCATTTTTTTGATCATTCCAATCTCCTTTTTTTTTGAAATGAATTAAAAAAGGAACAGTGCCATTAATCCCAACAACTTTTGACTGGTACAGTGGATAGTGTATCTGTAAATCATTTATTGGAATGAAGGTCAAACACAACTAGAATCTAAGCCAGAATGAAGGTTCAAGACCCTTGTTTGGTATGTAATGCAGAAATGAGTGTCTTCTCTTAGGACAGGCAAACTATGTATCTGTTTGGTTAACTGAGGTATAGCGCATTCCTTTGTATCCAAATAATATTGTCAATATATCTTCAGTCACAGTTAAATTTTGTTCAGTTTCTTTTCCAAATCTTAACTTTAACTAGGAAAGTATCTTATTCACTTAGCATGTAATTAATTAACTTGAAACATCCCTTCCTTCTTCCCTAAGAACATTAGGACACTAAAGGTTCTTCCTTTCAAACACATTTTTCTATCACAAGCACAAACTTAGCAGCATTCAGCTTTCCCAGATGCTTCTGTTGAATCCAATAACAAAGGGTAAGCATGGTTTGTTTCAGTCTTTTTTTCCTCTTGACTGGAAGTTTTATTTACTATTTATCTGTTTGCTTACTTTTATATTTTGTTCTTATAAAAGATTTTGAGCTCGTAGGGGAAATAATGTTTTACTTCGAACTTGCAAGGTAGAATTGGTGCATTTTTCTTGATGCTATTAATTTTTGTGTCACTTCTGTATGAATTGTGATCCAGGAAACAAATTCACTCTTGTTTTTAACTTTTTTTTTTTTTTAACTAGGTTTGGGCAGAGCATATGCTCTGGCTTTTGCTGAAAGAGGAGCTTCAGTAGTTGGTAAGTTTTATCTTAACTAACTTGATCTAGACAGTAACCTTTGCCTTCTCACATAGCTTGCATTTGACAGTCCGTGCCCTTTTTGACAGTAAACTTTGTTATTTTATGGTTTTCTGCCTTATTTTTTGCTGTTTAATTTTGCCTCTAAGCTTTATTTTCCTATGAAACAAGTTGCCCAAGTTTGTCCAAGGGCTCACCTTTGCTGGAAAGCTGGTTCAAGTCAGATAATTTCCTAGATTTGACTTCCAGCTATGCACAGAAGTCTTTACTGCAATCTGTGACCAGAGAGTGTGTTGTCTTAGGTAAATTCTGCTCAGAAGCTTCCAATATGACCATTTGAATATGTGAATATGTTGTCTTATAGTGCCTGCTCCCAAGAAAGAAGTTACTGAAATGTAATTCAATAGCATTGTTTCTTTATGTGGCTCATGGGACAGAAGAGCTGTCTGGTCTCAGTGTCAGTGCCAAATAGCTGTCAGAAAAGGATTTCTGGTGGTTTTGTAGTTCCTTGGTTGAACCTTAGCAGGTTGTGAAAAATGCTATATCACAAGGCAGTCCTGAAGGTTAAATTGTATTTAGGGTGCTCAGTGGCAGTCAGCATTGCTGTTTTTAGATTGGCTCTTAGGAAAAATCTATTGACTGAAAGGGTTGTCAGGCACTGGAACAGGCCAGGGAAGTGGTTGAATCACCACCCCTGGAAGTATTTAAAAGATGTGTAGATGTGGCATTTAGGAACGTGGTTTACTCCTGGACTTGGCGGTGTTAGGTTAGTGGTCGGTCTTAACCTTACAAGATGTTTCCAACCTAAATGATTCTGTGATTTCATGATTTTGCTGCCTATGAATGAATTTGTACAGGTATTGTTGATGAGTTCAAGATTAAATGTTTAAAGAGATTATGGACAAGACCTTGCTCATTGTTTTTTTTTCTCTTTCTAATGACAATGCCGATCTCAGATTACAAAATTTCATAAAAATTATTTGGTTTTACTTCATTGATTAAAAATGAGTATGTCTGTAGACAACTTAAAAAGAAAATCTGGGTTGTTTTTTCTTCTTTTTTTTCTGTAAATTGCCGTCTTTGATACTTGGTGTATTTACCATGGACATGAATAATTTGCATTGAGTTCTTATTTAGCAAAAATTATGTCACTAAAGCAGTCCAAATATTTTGTATTGACTCTCTGTAGATGGTGGTGGTCTGACTTTCCAGAATGATCTGAGAGAAAATGTATTCTGTTGCCTGACCACAGCTAATGCTCCTTTATCTCTTGGCCTTATTGTGTAATAACTAAACAGTAAGTTAAGAATTGACTGTAAGGGCAACTTCTTGTATCCTTTTGGAAATTTCACCACACTTAAGCTTGTCTTGCAGTATTGCCTCTACATGATTGTATTTCTTTCTCTTGTTCTCTTAAAATTCTGACTTCAAAGAGTTGAGAAGCTACTTGTATAAACATTTAGTTTTTTAAAACTCAAGCAGATGTGAGGCTTGTATCTGCCTTGTCTCTTTAAAACAAGTTCCCTTTTATAAGTTATGGGAATGAAGGTATGTTGTAAGAACAGTGATAAATACTCTGGAGGAATATTTTGAGTAGTTGGAAGAGTAACAGTCGGCACCAAAGTGACACCTTTGTCCAGTCCTGCATCTCTGTTAAGTGAGTTGCTGTTGGTGTGGTTAGACTGACAAGAGAAACCTAGGTGGAAAACTCCCTGTTTGCATCACTGTAAGGCTGGCTGCTATCACTGTTTTTTGTTATTCTTTATCTCTTTCATGCCTCTCATCAGGAAAAGTTGACAGCAGGAAGAAGATTTGCTTTTGCCTTGCATCCTCTGTTATGTCCAAACCTACTGTTTCCTTCTGGTCTATCTGAGGGCTCTTGTGTTGCTGTTTTAGTTTAGTTTAGTCATGCTTTTGAAGCATCTCTACTGATACGTATCTTATTTGTATTTTTGTTTGCATAGTGAAATGGTATTGAATTCATTTAAAATTGATGGTATTGAAGGCCATTAAAAAACAAACTAGAAGATGCAATCTATCAGCACACCTACATTTTTCATTTGTGTTTGGTTTGTGACACCAGAACACCACAGGAAATCAGCTGGCTTATTGTTTAAAAAACTTGCAAATGTTAGGTGCTTTGCAGCAACTGTTTCACCCTTCAGATTTGCTTCTGCTGCTCAGCTAATGACACTCTCATAGCCTTAGAGGAATTCTCCAAGGTTCAGAATAGCTCTTTTCAACGGCCTATTTTCAGCTGAATATTGTGTGATGTAAAGCTTGGGCTTAAAACAATATTGTTTCTCTGTTTGTTGTTAGGGTTTTTTATCATAGCTCTATCACACTCATGGAGTTACTATTTCAGAGCCTAGAACAGCTCAGCTGTTTCTTGCATACTCGTTTTTGTTTCAACTCCATTAGTGCTTGTGCTTGGCATAAGGTACTTTGCTGCCTCTGAAAATCTTACCAAATATTGAATTAAGTTAGCAAATTTTGTTAGCGAATTACTATTGAATGGCAGGATAAGCATATATAACCTTGTCTGCGGTAGAGAGTTGTAAAGTCTTAAGAATACCAAACCCTTTGTGTATGTTTACCACCCAGACTGTTCACTCTTCTTTCCCAGGTGTTGTTCCTGACTCTCTTCTGTTTAATATCATGGATGTTGCAGACTGAACAGTCTGCCTGTGTTGCCTATCCTAACACATCACTACACTTAGAAGTTTTCCTTAATACCTCACTTGAATTGTGTTGGCTGCATATTTGGATTGTTAGATATTGATCTATTAGCTTGGAGATTTTGTCTCCTTTGTTCTATGCATCAGTCTGTTAAGATACTTGTACTTCATGCTTTAGGCTGGCCATTTTTTGGGTTTGGTTTGGTTTGTTGAGGGTTAGTTGTTTTTTCTGGTTTTTTTTGACACGTCCCTCCCCTTTTGATGCTCAGTTCTTCTGGACTTTGGCATTTTTATTTACTCACAATTTTTCTGCCATGTTTCTACATTTCTCTTGAAGTGCTGCACACAAAGCTGAATATAGGATTCCAGATGAGACTTCTTGATCTGGATTATACAGAGTGATTTTGTGGTGTGTCCTGCAAGCCGTGTTCCTGTTTACATGGAGAGTTAAAAAAAAAAAGGCACAAAATGGGTCTATTTAATTTTGTGATGATACAACAGACTTGGCATTGCTGTTTTTCATCAAGACCAGCAAGAATATCCTGCATATTTTGTGGATTTCACCGTGTCTGGCTTCTTGAGATTAGAAGTTAGAAGGCAGAAAGCTGGAATTCACCATAGCAAAAGACTGTTTAGCAGAATACCAATGATGCATGTAAATTCAGTAAATTCTGGCTTTCTTACAATTCCATTTTGAACCCATTTAAACAACTTCTTACCATTTTTTGAAGTTCTTTGTCCAAATACAGTGTTTGTATGGGATTTTTTGGGAGTGTTTTTGTTCCCCTGGTGTGTCTGTGAAGCCGTGGGATGTGCAGATAGAGGAGTGCAGCAGAGTGTGGCAGCGGTGCATTCCAGCTGCCATCAGTGACGCGTACCCCAGTGCGGAGAGCAGCCTGGAGCAGCTCTGTGTGTCAGGTGGGCCTCCAACCCCCAGGAGCAGGATCTGAAGCTCCAGAGCAAGGCACTTCTCGCTCTGTTCACACTGCTGGAACTCTTCTGTGGTGGTGTTGACTAGTAACAGTTTAGCTACTCTATTAAGCAGGAACAAAGTCTTGCCAGACTTGCTTACAGTTCACGCAACAGTTAAAAACTGGAATAAATTGCCTATGATTGGGGTGTAATCTAGATCTTAATCTCTGAGCTGCAACACAATTACAGACGTAGCCTGGGCAGGGCAAGCAAGTTGAATACATGGCGGAGGGGGGAAAAAAGGTTCTGTTTTCCATGTTATTTAAAGAAAAAGGGACAATTTATGTTGCACTGCTTTAAAAAAAAATAGTCATATATCCTACTATTTTTCTCTTGTCAGCTGTGGTTTTCAGTAAGATCCAGATGCAGCAGGCTTTATTAATACTCCTTATAACCTCCAGTGGGATAATGAGGTAAGGACAGACCATGAAGTCTGAGTGTTAACAACAAAAATTTCATTTCTTTGTCATGCACAGTGAATGACCTTGGAGGTGATTTTAAGGGATATGGCAAAAGCTCCTCAGCTGCTGACAAAGTTGTCGATGAAATCAGAGCAAAAGGAGGGAAAGCAGTACCCAATTATGGTATGTTATTTTTCCAGATGAGTATAATGCTTTATCTGTAGGAATAGGGGACATGTTAAATGAAAGGTTGATGCTGCTTAGTGGAAGACTATTGCCAGTTTACCAATGACATATACATTAAACAGGTGTGATATAATGTGGAGTGGGGAGACAGATGCTAAAAGCAAGTGCATTAATTGCTTCTTTTAATTAAGATTTGTCTACTAATGCCCTTCTCTTTTATCTGATTTTTTAACATTGAAGTATTAAGCAGCTGTCCATCTACAGTTTTCAGAGGCAAAATGGGAATGGATAGTTCTTGCTTGCTTTGTTTTGTGTTTTTCTTGCAATGGTAAATGTTATGCCAGTTAGATTTGCTGTGTGGGATTTGCTTTAGTCCACATGCAGATAATGGCTGGATTTGAATTTAGTTTTCACTGGAGCTGTACACAATTTATTTTTCTTAGCTCTGTGAAATTAGTTGTTAATCTCCTGAAAGTGCATTGTAGCCAATTAATTTTATTTGAGAATTTGAACTTTTTTTCTTACAGATTCCGTGGAGGATGGTGAAAAGCTTGTGAAGACAGCCCTTGAGGCTTTTGGGAGGATAGGTACACTTGCTTAATTCATGTTGAAACTTGTTTGCAAGTGCAAAGCCATTATGAGCAGTGCAATTAACAACATGTGTATGAAATACGTTTTGACAACAGTAGTACTCACCAAACCTGTGTACACATAATCAAAGCCACCAGGAACCCAGTTAAATATCTGACAAGAAAATGTTATGATCCCGGTCACTTTATCCGCTTTGAGACACTGTAGTTCCTCTAGTTATCATTCGGGCTACTGCGACAAAGGTGGTGGTGCAAACTGCATAATCAGGGCATTCTGAAGTTCAAAGTAGGCTTCAAAACTGTGCAGGATGGCTGCATCCTGCAGGTATTGCATTCCTAGGCAGCCAGCACTTCACAGCTATGTCTCCCTTTCAGGCTTCGTCCCACTGAGGTTCCTGTCAGGTTGAGACTTGCCTGTCCTGAAGTATTATGTAGTAATTTTTGTCCAAGGGTAAAATTCATTGATCAGGACAAGGAGCTATAGAATTTATGTAATATGATGTATATGTCCAGTGTTCTTGTCTGTATATATTTGGAAGTGGGAGAAAAATAGAAACAAGCTTGTATTTTACCAGTGCATTGAATTAGTTACCTTTTTTTATTTCAGATATTGTTATAAACAATGCTGGGTGAGTATACCTGAGGGTTTTGTCCTGTTTGGGTGTGGGCTGTCCCTTTTGTGTAAATATTGATCTTGTGTTTGTTTTGTTTTCCTAATGTTGCATTTTAGGATACTGAGAGACCGTTCCTTTGTTCGGATAAGTGATGACGATTGGGGTGAGTTGATTTTAAAATTATTTCAAAATGCTCTTTCTGTGTGAAAGGTGACATGTACAGCCCTCCCACGGGAACAAGAAATAAGAGAAGGCAGGGAAGGCTCACTTTTTACCCTGCAAGCTTAGTGGAAAGCTGTTTGTGTTCAGTGTGCAAACCAGGTCTGTGCTGCAGTGCATGGTAGGTGTATGTGGTTCAAAGGGGAAGAAGGGCTTTTCTTCCCACTCCTGGTTGCCAAATGCAATAAGAAAGCCATGTGAATTACACACAATAGTTTTTGTGAGCAGAACATTCCTAGTGCCAGCACTGAGTGGCTGAATACTAAACAAACTTAAAAGACCCAGAACTAACTAGAGAGGAAAGCAATCTGGTGTGCCAAGAGACAGAAGAAAAAGCAAAACCTTCAGTGAGATGATAGATTGTGATAAGCCGGTGGAGAAGACTTTTACAAAGGTAGTCTGTCTTCTGTACTTCCTGTCTGAGTCTGTTTCAAAGTGCAGGAATTTTGAATGCTTTTGAATTCTGTACAGGAGAGCCCCATCCAGGAGGCCATGTATGTGGGCAGCCCCTTCATGATCACTATATGTTGAGGCAAGTACTGAAAAATGGTCTGTCAAGACAAAAAAAAAAGCCTATCATTCTTTTAGTAACAGTTTCAGAGTGTGAAGAGACTGCATTTTTGTCATGAAGAAGAAACATGGTGCATGTCAAGTTGGGAGACAAATCTTGGAATTACTAAACTGACGTTAATTTCTTCCTAGATATAATTCACAGAATTCATTTGAGGGGATCGTTCCTGGTCACCCGAGCTGCATGGGATCATATGAAAAATCAGAAATTTGGCAGGTAAAAATATCTCTTCTGTTTTGCATTTTTCAGTAGGGTATAACAGATTTATGCATATCCAAACAGTGAAGTAGGAATCTTGCATTCTTTTCTTTCAGTTTCTCAGAATTGAAGCAAAATCAGTTCAAATGTCTTTACAGTTCTGATCCCTGCTCTCCATTTCCTCAGCCAAATATGTAAAGGATTTTTTTCCAATATATTTAAATGTATTTTTCTGAGTCTCCCAAACAGAAGTTGTAGCAATGTAAAAATACCATTTCAATTAATGAGGACTGGTTAGAAATGTTTGTTACTTGTGTGTTACTGCAAGTTTGAAGGAGGCTTGTTCTGCTCCTTTGTATTCAAATGACTGGTACATGCCTTCTGCTCATAGGTCATGGATTTTTTTGTTTGGTGTTTGGTTGTCTTGAGTTTTCTTTGTCAGTTTTAACCCTTTGGACAAATGTACTTGTCTTAAAAGTTATGAGAGTGTTCTTTGTCTGTTTTGATATGTATTACTGTTAACTCAAAAAGAATGCAATGAAATCAGATTTTTTCAGTTTTGTGATTTTATCGAAAACCTTATCAAAGCACTGATTAAATTATTCTTAACTTACTCACATGTTGAAAACTGTGTGAGCTGTTTTCTCATCCTGTGACCTAAGTAACATTCATTCTTACCCTGGGAAGTGAACTGTGAGGATAGCGAAAGTCTTAAGTCTGGGAATTTAAAATTAAATTATTTCTTCAAAAATAGATTCTAGAGTTGCATCCATTTAAGATAATGGCTTCTCTTGTCTCCTTTTCTATATTTGCTCAGATAACAGTGGTAGTGAGTGCTTCTGCAGTTTATGGATAGACGTGTGTCATCTGCAAAATGCCTGCCTTATATAGAGTTTGTAGCTTTTCTTCATCATATTGAACCAGTACTTGCAACGCATCTCTTTACTCAGATAAAAAACCATTAGATTATTGGCAGTGAGGCAGATAAAAAAATTGAAATATATGTTGATCCCAGCTATGCAGTGTGTTTACAAATAGATTTGAATAGCGTCTGATAAGGCTTTGTGTTGGTTTTGCATGGCCTGTTTTTTGGTAGTGGGAGGATCACAGAGGTGGCTTCTGTGAGAAGCTGCGGGAAGCTTCCACTGTGTCCAGCAGAGCCCATCACTGATGGCTCTGAAGATGGACATGCTGCTGGCCAAGGCTGGGCCACTTAGAGGTCGTGGTAATGCCTCTGTGATAACAGATTTAAGAAGAAAATCAAAACTAAGGGCTCACAGTTTTTTCTGCCCAGAGAAGAGGAGGAGGTAGGAACATGTGAGGGAAACAACATGGAGACACCAAGGTCAGTGGAGAAGGAGGGGGAGGAGGTGCTCCAGGTGCCAGAGCTGAGATTCCTCTGCAGCCCATGGTGAGACCATGGTGAAGCAGCTGTGCCCCTGCAGCCCATGGGGATCCATGGGGGATGCAGAGATCCACCTGCAGCCCAGGGGGGAGGTGCCCATGCCAAAGCAGGTAATCCAGTGGGAGACTGGGTGGAAAGGGATGGCCCTTGCTTCCAGGCTGGAGCAGCCTGTCCTTGGNCTCCTTTTCTATATTTGCTCAGATAACAGTGGTAGTGAGTGCTTCTGCAGTTTATGGATAGACGTGTGTCATCTGCAAAATGCCTGCCTTATATAGAGTTTGTAGCTTTTCTTCATCATATTGAACCAGTACTTGCAACGCATCTCTTTACTCAGATAAAAAACCATTAGATTATTGGCAGTGAGGCAGATAAAAAAATTGAAATATATGTTGATCCCAGCTATGCAGTGTGTTTACAAATAGATTTGAATAGCGTCTGATAAGGCTTTGTGTTGGTTTTGCATGGCCTGTTTTTTGGTAGTGGGAGGATCACAGAGGTGGCTTCTGTGAGAAGCTGCGGGAAGCTTCCACTGTGTCCAGCAGAGCCCATCACTGATGGCTCTGAAGATGGACATGCTGCTGGCCAAGGCTGGGCCACTTAGAGGTCGTGGTAATGCCTCTGTGATAACAGATTTAAGAAGAAAATCAAAACTAAGGGCTCACAGTTTTTTCTGCCCAGAGAAGAGGAGGAGGTAGGAACATGTGAGGGAAACAACATGGAGACACCAAGGTCAGTGGAGAAGGAGGGGGAGGAGGTGCTCCAGGTGCCAGAGCTGAGATTCCTCTGCAGCCCATGGTGAGACCATGGTGAAGCAGCTGTGCCCCTGCAGCCCATGGGGATCCATGGGGGATGCAGAGATCCACCTGCAGCCCAGGGGGGAGGTGCCCATGCCAAAGCAGGTAATCCAGTGGGAGACTGGGTGGAAAGGGATGGCCCTTGCTTCCAGGCTGGAGCAGCCTGTCCTTGGAGGGCTGCACCTCATGGAAAGAGTGACCACAGCAATTTTGGGAGGACTGTTTGCCTGTCGGAGGGAGTCACATTTGCAGCAGGTGCGGTATGGCTGCTGCTCATAAGAGTGAACCCATGCTGGAGAAGTTCATGGAGAGCTGTCTCCCGTGGGAGGAACCCCACAGCTTCACAGGGGAAGGATTCCTCTCCTTGAGCAGCAGAAAAAAATCTGCGTGATAACTGACCAAACCACCATGCCCTGTCTCCCTGTGCTGTCAGTGGGAAGGAGAGAGGGGTTGAGGGAAGAAAAGGGCTTATTTTACTTCTCATTATCCTTCTGTGTCTCTGTTAGGAATAAATTCACTTTGTATCTTTAAGTTGAGCCTATTTTGCCCTTGGAGTGTTTTCTCCCAGTCCTTATCTCAACTCATGAACTCTTTGTTAATTCTTTTCTCTCCTCTGCCCAGCTGTGGCAGGGGAGGGTGAGCAAGGAGCTTTCATGGGTGCCTGGCATTTGGCCAGTGTCAAACCATGACAGTCTTCCTTTAAAAGTGAGGATGTAGACGCATTTCTGTTGAATTGAGATGACCTGCAGCACAACGTTTTCTTGCCTCAAACCAGCTGTGAACTGCAGTGGTTTTAGAGCTCTAGTGTGAGCAGTTCAGTCACCTCCAAAGCAATAATGGGGACAGCAAAGAGCAAGACTTTCCTGTCTTCTTCTGTCATGCATTTAATGCATGTTAGAATTCTTTGAATGTGAATTCTGCGAGAACAGATCTTCAGGTATTACCAGGTAGATAATATTAACTGAAGTAATTTTCAGTAAAGTAATTTTTTCTGAGTGCTGAAACCTTTTATTAGTTGTGAGAATAATACCACCTGAAATGCTGAGAGAAATGAAAAGAAATTACTTTTCTCTATACAGGGCCCAGCGTCACAGAATGTCTTTCCTAGTGCTACAAAATCACTCAGAAAGCCTCATGGCTTTGTTAGTTTTCTGCTACTCTGACAATTTCTGATTTGTGAGATGTTTGCTATCCATCAAACATTAAATAGTTACCTGATTGTTAGCAAAACCAACAAATAATCTTTTCTTATTTACGCACTTTGTTTTGTGGAATATAGAGACTGTGATGCCAAAGCTGGAAAATGCTGTAGAATGAAATAGCTTGAAGAAATAATTTAATTTTTTTTCCTCTCTTCTCTCCTAAGAATAATTATGACATCCTCGGCTGCTGGAATATATGGAAACTTTGGTCAGGCAAACTACAGTGCTGCAAAACTTGGCCTTTTGGGTCTTGCAAACACAATTGCAATTGAGGGCCGGAAGTATAACATCCACTGCAACACAATTGCTCCTACTGCTGGATCCAGGCTGACCCAGACCGTCATGCCCCAAGGTGAATAATTTAAGGTCTAAATGTACTGATATTTTTCAGTGAATTGAAGCACAACAAACTTACCTCTGAGAAAATGCAAGTCCTTCACACTTCATGTACTACCAATTCATTTTTCCTACTATCTTTTTGTCTTTGAAGTATCAACTTATTTGCTTTGTCTTTTGTGAGGAATTCTTACTTTCTGCCACAAAATATGAAACAAGTTTTCTCATTTGCAAAAGCAATTTCATGTAGAAAGGCTCTTTAATTGTGATCTCTTCCAAGATCCTCCTACACTAGTGGAAAGGCTTGTTTGTTTCATCACATGTGACATCAAGTATGTACATAAGGTGTCTGCACTTGTTACAATATTGCCTAATTGCAAAATACTGGGTTTTTGCACAACATGTCATGTGTGTACTTAGTGGTTCCATGATCTGCAGAAGATGATAGTGGACTGAGTTGCTTAGTTTTTCTTTATTGCACAGCTACTAATCTTTGAAAGTTTGAACAGGTTTAGCAGAGTATTGCATTGAGACGTTCAGTAAGGAACATGTTAGGAGACAGTTATGTGTAAGTATAAATTTAGGATTAAATAGACTGACTAATTACTTTGGCAAATGACCAGAAGAAAGAAGAATAATTTGGAAAAAAAAAGGTTAAAGGAAAAGGAAATTGCTCTTAGAAATTGTTAAAGGAAATTGCTCTCAGAAAATCTTCTAGAATCAGCCTATTTCATTTCCCTCCTGACCTTCTTTTTCCTTGTGATGAGCAGATATCAAAGCCACAGAAATCATCACATTCGTCAGACTCATAGACAGGGTGTTGGAGGATAATATATTTTGTACATTATGCTCACATTGAATGCTTGATTTTGTTTGACTGGAGTAGCCTGGTTTAGATCTAAATAATCCAGGTGGACATGACTCTAGCAGTCTTATAAGTTGTAGGTTCCAGTGATTTATTGCAATTGTTTATAGAAGATCCAAATACATGAAGCATGCAATGCAATGGATTACAGTAGCTGGCAAGTTCTGAAGCTATTTAATCTACATAGGATGATAAAAAATGTCTCAGAATTCTCTTTCTTAGTCATTTTAAGAAGAGTGAGATCCTTTGGTCTCTCTGTAAGATACTTAGAGCTCTGATGATTTATTTGTTACCTTGTTCACTCCATCATGGTCCAGTTTTTCAAATACTCTTAAAAGATTTGAACACCACAACTTTAAAAACATTTTCAGATGTCTTATCAAATTATCCTTGTTATCTTAGTCAGGACTTTCCTATTTGTCTTCAGATGTCTGTAGGCACCTATGCTTTTCATTGCCATACATTGTTATGTATGTTCAACTTGAGCCACGTATTCTTGTTCTTGCTAAGAACTCTTAAATGCAGTTTGCATCTTTTGTGTGGTTATTTTTTTATCTTCTAGTACCTATTTTTAAATTATTTTAAGAGTGGGTTACAGCATTAATGATAATAGTATAGGGCTAGATTACGAGACTGAATTATGTGGCATAAAGTGGAATATTTTGGAAAAGTCTAAAGGGTTTGCTATGCACTTACAACATGCTATATTAAATGTAATTCAACTTTCTTCTGCTTTTATGGAACTTCTGAAAATGAACTTCTGTTTACTTTAGTTTTGCTATTAAAGAAGTACTTTATGTACTGTAATGATAAGCTTTCCTAGCTCTTCATCTGAGAAAATTTGGCTATAATTGAAAATGCTTGATGACCTTTAGCAGAGGAGCAGGTATATATCTACTGCTGTTGAAAGAGTAATATTCTAAAAGCTGAAAAAGGAAATTAAGCAGAGTTAATACTCAGACAGTGGATAGAATATATGATAAGAGCAGCCTGGACAACCACACTGTTCCATGACAATGTCTCAATTTTCAGATAGCTTTCTATTGTGCTAGATGTCAATGAAAATCCCAAAGTAGGATTGATATGTAAATTTAGCAGTGTGATAATTCTCCTTATTGTCTGGAAAAATCAGCATTTCCAAATGAGATAATTCTTAAACAATCAGCCGCTGCAATTACTTTCATAATGTCTGGTCTATACAGCTGAATAGCAGACTAAAAGGAAATTGCTCAGGTACATCACCATCAGGATTATGTATAGCTGTCTTGTCCTTGTTTCAGGCTGCCTGTCAGATGGGAGTTTAGAAAGGTTATCTGGCTTTGCAGTCTGCATGTAGCAGTGTTCCCAAAAGCTAAACAGGCTTTCATCTCTCTGGCTGAGAAGTCACGTCATGGGATTTGGCAGCATATATGTATCTCACGAGATGTTGGTATTTATTGAATCTTCACATGTTTCATTCACAAGTTGGTCCTTTCTTTTCATGACAGAGCGCTGTTGATAAAATTCTCCTGGTTCTGCTGTTCTTAAGAGGGTGTTAGATTAAATAATTTGCTGAAACTATTTCTATTTCACAATTCCCCCCTCCGATTTGCTCTAGATCTGGTCGATGCTTTCAAACCAGAATATGTTGCTCCTTTAGTAGTTTGGCTTTGCCACGAGAGCTGTGCTGAAAATGGCAGTCTATTTGAGGTAATGTTTTTATTTTTCCTTTCTTCTCCCTCCTTCCCTTCCTTTGCTCTTTCCCCCCAAATCAGTTGTTTGTTTTGTCTTGTCCAGCCTTAAACTTTTTGCTGAAACTAAATTACCATGTGTGAAATACATACTCAGCATAGATAGAAGAAATATTGATCTGGTTGTGCAGTATTTGACAAGTACTTCAGGCAGTAGCAACTTAGTCAAGTTCTGGTCTGTGCTCAAAATGCTACCAATTTGATTGTTACAATTCTTGTTGTACTCTTTTAAGGTTGAAAAGATACCAAAATTCAAAAGACATTTTTGTTCTCAAAACCATTCAAACATAGAAAGTAGCTTGCAGGAAGGAGTAATTACTTAATTATGATACTCATTATAGGAATTGGCATCAAACTGCTAACTCATATATTGGATGGAAACTGTTATATGTTGCTCACATTCAGGTGCTTAACTAAACTATTAAATACAACCAGCAGTAGTTCAAAAATTCTTCCTATATTGAGTTTGTTCTGGAGTATCATCTTATTTCCCAAAATTACCAAAGCTTTGCTTTGTGACATGTTTTAAGCTGATGATATTCTTTTTTTCTTGGCAGGTGGGAGCTGGGTGGATTGGAAAATGTAAGTACTTTATGTTGCAGGATTGATCTTGTTTTTGGAATTGACATTGAAACTGTGCAAATTTTCTTTAGACTTAACCTGTATGCTCAAGACATTTTTCACTCAGACAAGAAGATGAATAAAAGCCTAGGGTTCTGAGGAAACTGCTTATATTCAGTAAAAGTCAAAAAGTTAACTTCATGTGGGAAAAACTGGTAACTTAGGTGTGTGCATTGTTACGCTTTTGAACTAACAGTAACTGAAAATTGGCCTAAGTAACTTTAACTCTTGGATCCTGGGCATAATTTGAAGTAGAATTTGTGGTGCTAAGTATACATTGCTGCCTTTTCTTGATAACTTTAATTTTTCATGATATAAAAGTATCACATGCTGATAAACAGATATGTTTTTCATTTTTCATTTCATCCTTTTTCATTGCTTTCCACCTTTACTTATCCTCTATTAAAACACGTGTGTAAACATGTTGAGGCAATTAGTCTTCTTAAATAACCAGTAGCTATGTTACCCATGTCTTTTCCTTAGTGACTCCAGTAACTAGCTTAAATATTAATTTAAGGAAAACTTGCAGGCAATACTGAGGACTTATGAGAAGAAAAAATATTCAGCATGTGAGATGTCTTGACTTTTTTCCTAGTTTCCTACATTGAACCTAGTACAAGCATTGTTTTCATGAACTGTACAACTTTTCAGCCTATATGAGTATCATCAGTGGGTTGGAAGTATGGCTGTTAATTCAGGAAGTCATTCTGCTTTCTTTTAATTTTTTTTCTCCAACTTGATAACCATTTTGTACGTTTCTAACTAATTGCAAGTGTTCTGTGTAACTGGAATAGTGTTTCCAAGAAGTGTGGTAAATAGATTAAAAGAAGCAGGGTAGCAGCACAAAATGTCTTGCTGCCCTTCATAAGCAGTTAGGTTTTAATACAGCTGAAAATCTGCACTTCGATCAAGAGAAAATACCATTTTTCATCATTAGAATGGCTACTGTTGAAATTACTGAAATGAAACCAGATTGTTGATGAGGTACCAGTATGGCCTTATTCATTGCCTTCTGCTAATTAACAGTAAACCCAGCATGACTGGTTAAGTATAGAATTACAATCCAGGAAGTCTGTATCCTTATGGAACTAATTTCACATTGGCCTTACCAGTTTCTGTCAGGTTACAGTATTGAAATACAACTTCAGACCGTTTAGTGTCACTCTATCGAGCAACACGAAACTCAGAGACAAACGCAGTTACACCTGAGAGAAGGCAAAAAAGAGAGTTTATTTTGGTTTTTACATTATATAGAGTTTTGAAAACGACCATCGATTGGAAGGTGAAGTTACCACTTCTCTAACCACACTGGTTAGTGACAAAGTCTATCAAACTTTTTTCCTCTCAGGAGAAGGAATGAAAAACAAAAAAGACAGTTAGAAAAACATGTGCATGTTTACAAAAACAGCGTGAGAAATTCTATCACAAGAATGAAAACATCAGAAGGCTGAAAAATGAGAGTGACAGTTTAGAGGTGCTGGCTACTGGTATTAAGGTTCTTTTATAGCTAACAAGTGGTTTTCACTTTTTCCCTGTAGTTTTCCATGCTTTCAGAAGATTCCTAAGCAGTAATAGTCAAAGTCATGTCAGAAGAGAAGGTCTGTAGATACATACTAGGTACACGTTTTCAGTAGACAGAATCCTAAAACTAGTGTTTCTGGAGAGTATTAAGTCTGTTGTAGCTTCAGTGAAACTTAAAACCAGTGCTATTCCCTTTCTAAATGCTAGTTAAAGTAGTGAGCCCTTTTAGTCCAGCTAGAAGTTATACTGATGAGTTACACTGGAGTACTTAAAATGTTTCCCTTGTTGTACCATCTTGAAGGTAGTGGCCTAGAGGAAAGTTATCTAAAGAAATGAAAAGCTTATTTGTTTGTTGCTGGAACTCTCTGGCTGATGTTTCCCATTAGTGCGCTGGGAGCGATCCTTGGGTGCCATTGTCAGAGGAAAGAGTCAGCCAATGACGCCTGAAGCAGTGAGAGATAAATGGGAGAAGGTGTGTGACTTTGATAATGCCAGCAAACCCAGAACCATCCAAGGTAAGGGAGACTTTTAAGTTGGGGCCATACAGCCTGGGGAGGAGAATGTTTTTGGGAGACTTTATTGTAGCCTTTCAGTACTTTATGGAGGCCTCTGAGAAATATGGAAAGATGAGACAAATGTATACTGCTGCAATGGGACAAGGGGTAATGGTTTTAAACTAAAGGAGGATCAATTTAGATTAGATATAAGAGGGAAGATTTTTACGGTGAGGGTGGTGAAACACTGGCATAAACTGCCCAGAGAGGTGGTGGATGTCCTATGCCTGGAAATATTCGAGGTCTGGTCAGACAGGGCTCTCACCAAACTGATTTACTTGAAGATGTCTCTACTCCCTATGCAGGAGTTGCTGGGGGTTTGACTAGCTGACTTCTGAAGGTCCCTTCCAATCCAAACTATGTTTTGGTTCTGTGTGTGTGGATAGATTGGGTAAGCAAAGCTTAGAAGAGAATGCTTACTTTCAAACATTTGCTGAAACTTCAAATTCTACAGAACTAGTGAATTTTCTTGTAAATGTATTACATTAATCATTTACTGTTTCAATATGGTCAGATTTTTCTAAAGCAACTGCTCTATTCTTACCTATAGCATTAACATGGTTTATTGTAACAGTTTTTAGAGAAGTGACATCGTTGTCATTGTAAGCATTAGAGTCAGACTGATGGTAGTGTTCTATTTGATTGCACCCACATGTAGACAGCATAGTGTAATAGAGAGATTGTGTTTTCTTTTCAGTCCTGGAGTCTTAGTTTTTGGTGAACATTTCACTACCAAAAAGCTCTGGTTAAATCATGGGATATATCATAGCGAGAAAGTTCTTACTTATGTAAGTTCTTGCCTTATGTTCTTAGGTCACATCCCCCCCTTGGCTGGTGACCAAAATGATTTTCTCTTTCAATGCTTTGTTTACTTTTCTTGTTCCTTGCCAGCATTTAAGACTGCAGTGCAGGACGGAAAACGGCATCCATATATATAATGTCAGCTGAATTTCAAAGATTCTTAAATGCAGTAGATGTTTAAGCTGTTGGTTCAGAAATCCATTAGGACATTTTGTTAAAAACCTTAAAGATATGTTTTTAGATGCCTATACCAAAACCAGAATATTACACACTTTGTCCTTCCCCTCACATCTTGGCACGTTGGGGAATGTAACCATCCAAACAGTAGTTCTAGGTCACCTTACTGATCTTTGGCTTACAGGTATCCTATTTCCAAATGTGTGCAAGTTTATACATGTTCTCTGTTCTGCTATGGAATGGTATTTATAACAACATAATTCCGGCTTTATCACTTCTGATCTCTTCTAGGACCTGCCACGTGTGCTATGTTACTTTTATGGCTTGCTAGCAGTAAAGTGTTGTAGATGGGGATTTCTTTTCAAAGTTGCTTCAACGTTATATGTGGTATTTCACATCTGCCAGTTGATGCTGTGAGGGAAAAAACCTGAAGATTTTGAACTTCAAGTAAAAGTGCTTACAGTACAATTTGGCATGTTTCTACAGTCAGGAAATCATAAATGTTACATTGGCATGGATCTTCCGTACTTTAGCTTTTGTTTTGTTATGAACTTAGTCGCCATTGAGCTACAGATACTGAATAAAAACTTGTACATTAATTGTTGTATTGTGTATTTGTGAGAATCAGCATAAGGGTTGAGGAAAATTCTCATTAGCTGAATAGAATTTTTAGCTCTATTTGAAGTTTCTTCTACTGTCAAATTCTCCACTTTATTGCTTGAAGGTATTTGACTGTGAAATAAAGGAAACTAATTAGAGTACTTGCAGTAAAAATTAAAAGGTACAATACCTAACATCTTCAAGTTAAAACTCTTCCTGCAGATTTCCTTTGAGTAATTTGAGTAATATGGTGTTGTGAAGAGCATTTGTGTAGTAAGCATTAGGTGCAGTAGGAAAAAAATCCCCAAAGAGCAATTAGATAAAGTATTTGCTTTTAATGTAGTAGAAAACCTGTAATCTGAGATGCTAATCTTATTTCTTGTTTTAGTAATGCTGATAGGAGAGGTTTACTTTATGACTTTGTATTCTGTACATAAAGCAGAAAGACCAAATTAAGTATGATGCAGAAGCTTCTGAATGTGTGGTGCAGGGTGCAGTAGGTCACAGTAGCACCATGCACTGCATGATGGTGTCTTTTCTCCTTGGCTTTGTGTCATGTGCGATGACACAATCGCTCTTGTGTCATTGTCCAATTCTTCCTGTTGTGGAAAGGGAATCAGACTGTGTTGTAGTAGAGGCAGAGGACAGCCATCCCTGTCTTGCAGACAGTATACTGTACACAGCATTCTGTAGTATCTATTGCACAAGTTAGTGTGATGTTGTTATCTAGGGAAGCAGAATTTATTGTGCCTATGACCTGTGTGAGGCACTCTGTCTCAAGCTTCTCTTCAGTTGTGAAAATGTGAGCCAGTTTCAGCTCAAGGTCTGTAATTTGCTCCTAGAAAAGTTTGTGCCTTTTAAATTCTCTTAGAAGCTATCTATTTACAGAAAACAACTTGAGTATTCTCATTGTTTGACTTCTGGCATATCTTAAAAGTTTATGTCTGACATAGAGCAAATTAATGTAAAACACATTGAAAGTGTATGTATATATGTATGCACACTGTGTGTGTATATGAAGAATTTGCATAAAAGAAGTGTTTCAGCTTCACTGTCAGCTTTCCATATGTACTTAAAAAAGGTTTAAACACTTTTAAACCTGTGTTGTTAAGGGATACGGTTCATATGCAGTGTCCTCTCATTGGAAAATGAATACTTTTGGAAAGAGATGCCCTTTGTTGTGACTTTTTTTAACCTTTGTTCTCCCGCTTAATATTTTCTTTCTGTCTGCTGATGATTTGCTGTATAATAGTAGGCTGTTCTGAGGTGGTGAACATATAAGGTTTTAGAGTTCACTGATAATACAACAATTTCAGAAATACCCCTATACCAATAATAACATAATTGTGTTAATGAAAACGTTTCCTACTGGGTTTGTTTCTGCCAAAATTATACCCTTTGGTATAATGGTATATTTCTTGGGTCTTAAAAAAAAGAAAGAAGGTTGGGAATTAGCATTGTGTCAACCTCAGCTCTGTGCATGGGAAGGTCGCGGAGAACAAGGAAGTGATTTGAGACAGCAAGGGTGAGTCCTGTCTGACCAACCCAATGGCCTTCTATGATGGAGTGACTCCATCAGTGAGTAAGGGAAGGCTTGTGATCTGTCTGAACTGGTCTAAGGCCTTTGACACAGCCCCCCATAACATTTGTCTAAATTGCTGAGATATGGATGTGATGATGGATGGATGAACTGTTCAGTGAAGGAGCTGTTAGTCGGGTGGTCGATGTCTCAATGTCCACACGGCAGTCAGTAAGGAATGGTGTCCCTCAGGGGCCTGTATTGTGAACAGTACTGTGCTTAATCGGTGACATAGATAAGGAATTGAGTGCACCCTCTGCAAACTTGCTGAGGGTGCACCGAGCTGAGTGGTATGGTGACACACTTGAGGGATGGGATGTCATCCAGAGGGACCTGGACAAGCTTGAGGAGTGAGCGCATGGGAATGTCATGAGCTTCAACAGTGCCAAGTGCAAGGTGTTGCACCTAGGCTGGGGCAAGCTGCAGTATCAATACTGGATGAAGGTATCAGAAGCACATCTGTGGAGAATGACTTGGGGGTGCTGGTGAATGAAAAGTTGGACAAAAGCTGGCAATGTGCTCCTGCAGCCTGGGAAAGGTCAGTTGTATCCTGGGGTACATCAAAAGAAACATGTCCAGCAGATTGTGGGAGTTGATTCTGCCCCTCAGAGGTCTCTTCTCCACTTGGAGTATGACATCCAGCTCTGCAGTCTTCAACACAGAGAAGACTTAGACCAGCTCTGGAGCAAGGCTAGAGGGGGCCACAAAAATGATCAAAATGATGGAACTCCTCTTCTAAAGGGAAAGGTGGAGAGAGTTGGGTTTGCTCAGTCTGGAGAAGAGAAGGCTTCAGTGACACCTTTTTATGGTCTTTCAGTATTTAACTTTTTGACAGGGCCTGTTGCAATAGGACGAGAGGTAATGGCTTTAAACTAGGGGTTAATTTAGATGAGCTATAAGGAAGAAGTTTTTTACGAAGAAGTTGGTTAAACACTGGAATGAGTTTTTCATAGACAGATAGTAGATGCCCCATCCTGTAAACATTCAAGGTCGGGTATGACGGGGCTCTGAGCTATCTGATCTAGTTGAAGATGTATCTGATCATTGCAGGGGGGTTGGACTAGCTGACCTTTAAGGGTCCCTTCCAACCCAAACTATTGTATGACTCCGTGATCTCCTTAGTGTTCAGCCAGACACTAGCCAGCTCACCAATTTAATAGTCCACTTATATCATACATTCTGGAAGAAAGACTCCTTGAAAAGAAGATTGTAGTATTCTGCACAGTTACTAATTTACAGGTTACCTTTATACTGTTGATCTTAATTATGACAAATCATTTTGTCAAAAATGCATGTTGTTAATCTTTAGGTCTCACCATTAAAAGTGATCTTTATATTCCTGCATGTAAGCAGTTTGTGGCCATGCTAAGTTGAGGAAACATTCAGGTTTGCTTGGAGGTCAAACCTGTATTCTCCTGTGAAGATTTTAAAGCAAAGTGAAACCTTCCTTTGTTTCATGCAGAAAAAGCAGAAACAGTCTGTTACTTTTCCCAACACCTCTGTATTGTTTTTCTTTTATTCATTTAATGAATGAACAAAGGGATAAAAGATAATACCTTTTAAAAGGTTCTTAAAAATTAGAAATCTTGGTTTTTGCAGATTTTCACATTATGTAAATGTCCTAACCTCATGTCATGTTGTGACAGAGCTTGTATCCAAAGAGGAAGCTTGTGTTTGGCAGAAGAGGTGACAACATATGTTTGTTTCTTAGATGTTCCTTTTCTTCACAAGATTCAGGCCACAAACAAATGTTATGATGATTCTGGCAGTGAGACTGGTAAGCAAGAGATAGTTTAGGAAAATGGGATTCTGCAAGAGGCCATGCAGTTTACCTTGCAGGGTGTTTAGAGTAGTGTGCTGTGTGATGAGCAGTAGTGTGAGTCTGTGTGGGCACAGGGGTTTTGAAGTGGAGGGAAGTGACTCTGGGTTAAGGTAGTTAAGTAATGATTTTGCACTCCTCTGATTTAAACGCATTTTTATTTTTCTGTGCAAGATTCTCGCCATCTTTTGTTTGATTCTTTCTAATGTTTAATATGATTTCAGCCCTATTAAGCTTCAAGGAACAAGCTGTTCTTGATGGCCTGCCTTTACCATAGCTGAATTCAGCCATGCATCATCGCATTTATAATTTTGTCATTGTTCAGTCTCAGACTTACTTGCTTTTCTATCTATCAGGATTCAGGATTCTATCTACCTGATTCCAGAAAGAGGGTAACAGGAGATTAGACCTGTGACCTTTATTGCAAATAGTTTTCATGATAAGAGAATCAGTAGTAATTTTCAGATATTTGCTTCTTAGACAGTTGAAACATATAATGCTCATTATGTTCTCCTTAACACATTGAGGTAGGTGTCATGGTTGGGTGGTGGGTGCAGATCTGATGGACCCTGTGTAGGAATCACTTTTCCTCCACTTATGTGTGGATGCTTGTAAAATGCAGCAACATGCTCAATTTGCAGATGTATATTTATTGTGTTCAAAGGTGCACTGAGAAATACCAGGCTGTCTCTCATTTGCTGATTGACTTGTGTGTTGTGTGTCTGTAACATGAGTGTGTCATGTATGGTTATGTAAAAGTGAGGTTTTTTTCAATTCTTTTCTCTAGAGTCCATAAGTGTATTGAGTGATGCTCTAAGTCAGATAGAATCTCAAGGGAATGTTTCTATGAATTCAACAAGCTCTGGATCAGTGGTCTCTTCTTCTGTTGACATGGTAAGTACATCTGTCTACCAGATGCACTCAAAGCTGTGTGAGAACCTTGAGCAGAGAGACCAGTGTTGCTGCCCAGCTTGCACTCTGGCTTGCTGTCTGCAAAAAGAAAGGTGGGGTTCAAAATATGAAGTGAGGAAGCAGAATGAAAATCGTCTCCAGACTCCAGTCTCTATTTTTCCTGTTGATGATAGGAAGATTTAGGGCTGAATAGACTGGATAATACAGAATCTAAGTGCTTGTAAGTTCTGTTAAGCCTCTTTAATTAGGGTATTATTCAGAAAAGCAGCAGAGCTTGGGTTGTTGGGCAGTGTCATTTCACTCTGGCTCCTGCTCTATAGATAATTTTTCCTCGTTTCAGTCGTCTTATGCTGTTAATTATTTCAATTGTGGTTTGTTTTAGAAAAATCTTATGCACTGCTGAGAGTGCAGCTGTATGAAGTTACACCATTTATTCTTGAAGTAGATTGCTTGAAGCAAGGTATAATGCCTTGCATTTGGGTTGCTTGTATTGCAATGAATACATTAATATTTTATGGTATATTTATTACTCATACTTTATGTGTACATGTGACTCTAAAGAAAATGCTCAAGCGTCAGGTTTGATAGAATTACAGAAAGAATGCAAGTTCAATATTAACTGGTTTTGATTTTTATTTTATGCTGACTTCTTATTTCCAGGCAAGCATTGTTGGCCGTGAATTGGGTACCAACGTGTATAAATACACTCACTTGGAGCCTATCCTATATGCACTTGGTGTGGGAATGTCAACTAAAGACCCAGACCACCTAAAATTTCTCTTTGAAGGAAGTGAAGAATTCTGCTGTTTACCCAGCTTTGGAGTAATTCCTGCTCAGACATCAATGTTTGATGGCGTTCCTTCTCTTTCAGGACTAAATATTGATCTTGCAAGGGTATGGAAGAGTAAAGTAGCTAATTTTGCTTGTGTGTCATATAATTGAAAGGTGACTTCAATTAGTGTTTTTTGTAATATTGTTAAGTTCCTTCTGTTCTAGTAAAGAAAAATTCAGTGGTTTGTATTCCTACATACAATGAAATTATTCATTTACTTCACTTGTATAATGCATATTCCTATGATGAGATGCTTGATGAATTTGATATTCAATTTTACTTTGTGTTCACTATGTTTTTTTTAAACCACAGAAGCTTAAAACTTCATTTGAAAACATTTTGGGGATGAAGTTAGAAAAACAAAAGAATAAAACTTGGGGTATTTTAAAATTTGTTTGCTCTGAACGCTTTCTAAAATAGCTGTGTATTGACTTGGGGGAGAAAGCAATCTACTGATTGTTGTTACAACACTTTCTTTCCATAGATGCTGCATGGTGAGCAGTATCTGGAGCTTTATAAACCATTACCGACCTCAGGTCAGTCCTGTGTTGCTAATGTGTTTTTCACTATAAAAACAGTTTTGGTAGCCATGTTGTAAATGGAAATAGGGAAGCTTTATTTCAAAATGTAGCACTGCATATCCTTTTTACAAGGAGTGAGGGAGAAGAGAGGCAACCTGTTGTGTTCTTGAAGGAATTCTGAAACTGGGTTTTTGAGATCAGGTGTTGCTTTTCTATGGTATACTTTGTAAAGTATGCATCATCTTTGATACAATAAGCAAATACCTGTGGATTATTCATCTGATTTGATACTAACTACCAAAACTTCAAAATATTTCAGTGCATGTGTTGTTGTGAGTTTATTTTTCCTTTACACGAACCGGACGGGACTCCTGGATGACTTTCCTTGAGCTTCTGTTGCAACATCAGTCTCATTACATGGTTGATACAACGTAAAGATGGCAACAGCTCACATCTTGCCAACAGCAGCAAAGATTTCTTTCTTACAGAGCATTTTGAAAACTTTTTAGCCAATACCGTATTGCTGAAGCTTACAGACAGTAGTTCTATCCAGTCACTAAAGTCACACGTACACCTGCTTTACACAATACTTGCTTGTGTGCTTTTTTATTAACAATACACAATACTCCGTTATTAAGCTTAAAATTTTCTACTGTCTTGCTAGGCTATTTTCCTGCAGTCTTAAGGTCTATCTTAACCAAGCCTAAGAATCAAATTATTGTTTCATGTCCTTGCTTGCTATACTATTGTAACTTTTTTACTTTCAGACTTTGCAGCTACAGCTTAGCTCTAAGTTTTCTGTTCTTTTCAATTTCTGAGGCCTGTTTTTACAGCTTTCTGGAAGCCTTCTTACCTTTACTAATTCCCACATTTCCCCCTCTCAGTACAACTAAAAAGAAGCTCTCTTAACAAGTAAGGTCTGGGATGTTTACCTAAGAATTCTTCAACATTGATTGTGTCTTTGTGCCTGTAAGAGGATAAGATTTAAATTATGTATTAAAAAAACAAATGGACGTCCTAATGAGGAGGCTAGTAACAATTACTTTTCTTCTGTCAAAATTCTCAAGGCATTACTTACTGCAGTAGCAAATTCTTTTCAGAGATGGCTGAGTTTTCCTAGATTACAGTATCTGAGAGTTACTTGTTACATTAATTCAGGATATGCATGTCTTCATTAGTTTTTCAGAGTGTAGCAAAAAAAAAAAAAAATTGCAAGCTGCAAGTAAATGGCAGAATTTTTTTGTTGAAACAAGAGATACCTAAAAATTATATTTACTGCATAGAAGTCTGATGATTAGTAATGGATTGCCAGGACTTCATAAAGGTTTTTGGTTTTACATTCTATAGGCTGATTTATAAACACATGGTGTCTCTAAACCAGTAACCTCTACGACAAATTTCAGGGACCCCTGTGGCCAGGCTCTGAGCTGAGCTTCTCTTCTGTAGGACTGTGGTTGCCTCAGCCCTCCTGAAATCTGTGGACAATTCTTAAATGACTGGAGCTATCTTTGAAGGTAGCAATGTGTTAGAGTCTAAAAAATGATGTGTTTAGCTCTGAATACATGAACTATAGCAAAATTCTATTTAAAAAAACCCCAAAAGTTATAAAAATACTCCAAGCAAAACAACACTCAGATCTTCAAGATTTGCAAAGATTCTCAGACACTGTTGTTATACTCTGGACAATTGTAATTAATATGATCATTACAATGCTTATGATGATGCTGATAATAATAATTATAATAATAATAACAATGGCAACAATAATGATAGTAGTAGGTAAGGAAGTTAGTAAGTAAGATAGTTAGTAAGGAAGTGTAAAGAGCAATCTGTGGGCTTTGTTGCTGAAGCACAACCTTACAATACGTCCATGTTCTTCTTTTCTTACAGGAGAATTAAGGTCAGTTGCAACTGTTGCTGATATTCTGGACAAAGGATCAGGAGCAGTCTTGCTAATAGATGGTAAAATGTTTTATGGCTTTTGATGGGTGTGCAGTTACATTTATTAGGCTTCATTTTTTAACTAGCTGTACCAATAAGTCCCAGTCTTCCACGGAAAAGACTTTTAGCTTATTAAAATATCTCAGTGAGATGTGGCTGTGTAATTGTTCTTGGTCAGTTAACCTACTGAAATAGAAATACTTTCTTCCTGTGTAGGTAGAACAATGCACCATGCAAACAGATCAAAGTGTAATTGTTCTTGGGTAGCTAGCATACTGAAATAAGAACACTTTCTTCCTGTGTAGGTAGACTAATGAAGTATGCAAACAGATCAAAGTTCCTAACAATAATAATACTTCCTTCTGCCTGAAGGCAGCCAGTTTAAATTCCACCACCCCACAGTAAGGGATGTGTGTCTGCATGTTTGCATGTGTTTTGTTTGTGGTTTTGCAAAGGTTAATCATGTCGTTACGTTGTGTAGACCCAGCTGCAAAGCATCGATCTTTAAGAGCATGTCCTGCATTCCTTTTTTATGTCTACATTATTTTATTCTAAACAAAACCCATTTCCTTCCTTTTGTATCCGAGTTGGAGGATGAGAATGTCTCCAGGAATTGATAACTTGTAGTTTTCAGAATCTTGCTCTCATTAGATGTGATTATGCCAAGGTCCTTTGGGAAATTAGACAGAAAGAGTAGGTTTATAGACTGTGAATCTCTAAACACTGTTGGCCTTTCATTTATTTCTTCAGTGGTCAGATAAAGTTGTTAAAGGTTTTTACTGACCGTTCCTCATAGCTGTGTTTAGCTTTCATACTGGGCTAATATGAAACCTATCTATTCCTGCAACATGCAAAAGTTCTTTTTGTGAGCAGTCTCAGTGGTTTTTGAATTTCTTTCAGAAATGGAAATTAACATTATTAACGAAAAAGTGCCGTGAATTCCAGTCTGAGGTGTAAAGGGGTGAAATAGATAGGAACCGCAAGAGGAAGGTGAATCTCAGTTCAGTCTAAGAACTTGTGTGGCACCTTGTATGAGAAGAGTTCTAGACTTTAAGGTCACCTGTTTCTTCTTCTGAGCAAGACTTGTTCAAAAGAAGAAACAGGTGACCTTAAACTTTGGAACTCTTCTCATACCAGGCGCTAGTACCAGTTTCTGTATGAGTTCATAATCTATTTTACACACTGGGTATTCTCAATAGTTTTTAATACATCATATTTTATGGTACAATTCTATATTTAAATAAACTAATACAGTCTGAGATGCTGAAATACATCTAATTTCAGTTCTGTGTTGTGAAGTGTTTTTAGCACCTTGAATGTCGTCACCATTTTGATAGCTCATTTTTTACTTTTAATGCTTTCAAATAGATCAAGTTCATGGTGTTATTTGAAACATATCATTAGTCTTCCCTACTAGGGAAGTGACTTGCAACAGTGCAGTGTGAAAGTGTGACTACTGTCAGTTGTTAAAACGAGCTTTGTCAAGCTTCCAGCTGAACTTGTGTCTTGTAACAACACATGCTAGTTGTATCAAAAAAGTGATTGAAGACAACGTATGACCTTCCTCTTCTTTGTCTTTCAGTGAATACCTATTGTGGAAAGGACCTCCTGTGTTATAATCAGTTCTCTTTGTTTTTTGTTGGAGCTGGAAGATTTGGTGGAAAACGAACATCAGAAAAGGCCAAGGTAAATCCACACATATCTGTATTTTAAAAAACCACCAAACACATAAACGGTTCTGTTAGCACTGCAATAAAAGTATTTGCTATATGAACCAGGAAGTATAAATAGCGTTTAAGCAGTGTGGCTGAGCAAACTCAGATGGAATTTAAATACTTCTGTTCACTGCAGAGCCTGAGTGAAAAGGTACTCTTCAGGTCTTGGGAAACCAGTGGTTTTGTTTTGAGAGTTAGGGAGAAAAGTGAGTTGATAAACATTACACAGATGAAATATTCCTACACTGAAATATTTGAAATGGTAGAATATCCTAATGGAAAGCAGTATTAGGGTTGAGCTTGCAGTTTCTAGAAAAGATCTCTAGGTGTAGCTCTTTCTAAATGTATTGTTTGCATGGAAGAGGCTTGGAAAGCAGGAAGAGGAGAAGTAGCATTGTAGTTTGGAGCTGAACTTTTCTGTTTTCAGAGAGTTAGCAAGTAGCAAACATTGTCACATGAACACAGTGTGTGTATGTCAAAATGCTCAAAGTATCTATTTGGGTACCTGACATTGTCCCCTTCAATGCTGTTTGAGGGCAGTGTCACTGTTTGAGGGCAGTGTCACCTGTGACTTCATGTTGTTATTGTGAGCTAGAGCCCTGAGACACTACAGTAATAAATACTGGAATAGAGGGTATGTTAAGCTCAGTGGTTTTGAACATTTATAATAAATACCTAGGTTTCATGTATCTGAAATACTGTAGGTGATGTTCTTTGGTATTTTTGCATGTAAACTTACAGGTGTTTTTTACTTAAATCTGTATCAATTATACAGAAGTTTTATGATATATAAACTTTACGAATCAGGTGCTGCTTCAAAGAGCCTCTGTGTAGTATAAAAAATTCACAGGAAATTGTTGCAGACAGTGTATCGAGGTCTTTGAAGGAACCCTTAATTGTTCTGCAATCAGATTTTATAAGCAGTGTATGTAAAAACCCTGTGGTTCAAGGCTAACTTACTGTGATGATGTCAATGAGTCCAGTGTAGTGCTTTGGCACTTCTTAGTTAAATGTTGCACTTCAGCCAAGTCCAATTTCTTCACTCTATTTAGTGAAGTGTGAGAACGTTACATACATTGTTTTACATTTTAAAATTTGAAGAACACCTCTTTCAGGCCACTCCTTCCCGTGATAAAAAAAACCCCCAAATGTAGTGTCATTAAGATAACACAATAATACAGCAATTTCAACAGAGGCATCAGCTAGCAAGAGGGCAGTTTCCAATGGTAGATTTTCCTGCTTTTTCCTTGCAGACCTTCCCAATTAAAAAGAGTTTCATGCCCCTCTGTGCAAAAAGAAATCCCAAGCTGAACAGACATATGTTGTAGTGTATCTTTTTGTCACTCAACGCTTTTATTGTATTTGAAAATCGTATTACAAGTCAGGAGGAACAGATTTCCAAGTTGAGGTCTGTGGTGAGCAACATGTTGTGTAAGTCATGTGTCTCTTCTTCAGTTGAGGGTTTCTTGACCTGTAAGTAGAGGGGTTTCACTGACGGTTTACATGTTGGCTAGTTCTAATGGCTCAGTAGGTCAAGTTGAATTTCTTTAAACCAGCTGGAAATAGATTGGCAAGTCTTGCTTGTTTTGAGGGCATGTTTAGGTAATGTTCTTGTTATCAAGCTGATCGTGTAGGTCCACTGTGGTTCTCTGAAGTGACAAGAGGAGTGCTTGTCATCAAGTCTTCCACCCAAGAAGTGGTCTTGCTCTGTGTTAATAAACAGGGAAGAGCCTTTTCTTTTATTAGACGTGAAACTACAAAGCACTTGGTTTCTTTTTATTTCTCGTTTCTCTGGTAAAGACTTTACACAAATTAAGATAAGTGAAATTACTACAGGTGAGAATCAATTTGCTTCCTTTCATTTTAGAGCTTATGCCAGTTTCTTTCTGGGCATTTTTGTTTGTTTTGAAAATATGAGGAGTAGAGGAGAAAAAAAGATTTCAGCTACTTTAATAGCTTGAATTGGTTATGGTGTACTTTGTTTGTCATGAACTAGATGTCAGTCTGTTGGTAAGATTTATGTCTTCGAAACTGAACTATGAAGCTGTAGATTGCACAAGGAACAGCTTTTTTTGCAGTAATGTGGGGCTTAAAATGCAGCATGTAATTGCAAAAAAAAAGTAAAATAAAAATGTGTTAAACAAAAAGGTGCTGGAAGCTCATAAAGGTGAAAAGTAATGAAACGTAGTCCACAGGTGAGGTAGTAAATAAGTTTGTTTTTCATTGTGCCTTTAAAAGTATTATTTTAAAAGCTTCATTTTTGTTTATGTGTTCCAAAGCATTTTAATATTCTGTGAGACAAATACTTTGCAGGATTTGTCTGAGTGAATAATTCTTGCTTGGCTTTTTTTGGATAATTTGGAAGAAATGTAATCAAACACATCAGGTAAATCATGTAATTGTAGGCAGGATCTGATGCCTCAGAATCACTGTCTTTGTAAGGCTAACCTTGATAAGTCCTTTTCCGGACTAAGTATCTTTTTCTGTTTGTCCATATATGTAGAAGGGATAGGAGGAAGCTTATCAAATTGTTAAATATAGTTTCTTTTTATACATAACTGGTATATTGTGGCTTTAGGTATGAATAAAAGATTTTTTGCTCTGAAATATTAATAATATTATCACTTGTGCTTTAGTTAACAGCAGTTCCACCCAAGAGACCTCCTGATGCTGTAATTTCTGATGTTACAACAGCTGATCAGGTAAAGCTTTGTGTTCTTTAGGTGTGGAAATCTTTGTTTTGTTTGGAGAAAAGAGTGTTAATTATGTTAACTAATACTTCAGGTTTTCTGATATACCTCAGGTATTTAAACTTGTTTGTTTATGTTTATGTGTGTGTATATATATGTATGTGTAAAGCTAAAATTTCTTCTATCTTGTGACAGTGTGTTCAATGTACTGTGTAAAACATTCCTTTCTTAAGACTGATGAAATTTTATTATGGCTTATTACAAATTTTGCATAGAAGGAGGAGATGAATGTTTGTATTGTGTTGTACTTTTTGAAAAAAAGACTTCCTGAAATTTACACCACATAATGCAAACAAACAGATTGTGACAAAATAGAAAAGAAGTGCTTGTCGCTCACAGTTTTGAAAAATTAAATTTGTGTAGTAGGAGGAGTCAAGGGAAGCCTGAAATACTGACAGACACCTGTCCAGGTATGTCTCTATTTGTCCACATTCCCACTGGTTCACAGGCATCTGCTTCCTCCAGACAGAAACCTGTGCAAAGATATATAACCTCCTCTCAAGGTAAACATGCAGGTGTCAGACAAACAAGAAAGGAAAGTCTGAAGCTACCAACGTTAGGACACTGGTGTTTCCAAAAGCAGCTTAGTCATGGCAGGTGGCTGTAGCTTTTGAAGATGGAATTAAAATGTTGAGCATTAGCTGAACTATGGTAATTGCCATATCTGGTTAGCCTCTCTCTGATTACATATGGAGTAATTAAGTCTCATCCAGCTGTTTCTTGTGCTTGAAGTCCAAGTTAGCCCTACCCACTTCAACTGGGAAAGAGAGCCAAGATCAGCATTTTTGTTTATGTCACTGATGTACTGGCTGCATCCTAAAATTGACAGCATTGGTCTAGGAGGTACAGGTGTCTAATTCTTCTCAAAAGGCTTCATTGAAAAATGGCAATGTGAGCAAGAAGCAGGGAATGGTGAGGGAGTACTTTTCTCCTGGCAGGTGGCCTTTATTCTAGCAGCTGACCCTTTATTAGATGAGATATAGCATCTCTAAAGGTCCAAATTAGAAGTATTTATTTTGAATGTTGGAAAGATTCTCCACTGCATGATTATATTGGAATTGATTCCAGGCTCATCAGTTTTCACATGGTATTTATGATTGCCTTGTTCATAGGGTAATTTCAGTTTCTGAGCCTTAAACTCTTATGTCCAGAATTGTTATTGTGCATAAAATGCACAAAGGTCATGAGATAAAAGATAGTAATGACAGTATAAAGCAGAAGTTGGGAAACTTGCTATTGCAAAATTGATTACTGGAAATAAAAAAAGTAGCAGAGAGTAGCCACTTCACTTGCTTTTTTTTGAGATCCACTCTGACAGGTAGATATATAGAGAGAATTATTCTCTAGTTAGAAGTTAGAGGAGCCACAGCCGGTGGCTTTGATAATCACAAGAAGGCTTCTGTACCAAATTATTCAGTAGCATTTGTGTTTCAGTGATGATGACAGGAGGGGTGTACAGGAGGGGGGAACATGTAGCACCCGGGAACTTTATGTGCAGATACAGACTTTCATGGGAAGGACAGCTTGGGAAAATATTTTACATTTACCAAGATTTTGCACTTAAGTCTCTCTGGAATGACACATAAGTGCCCAAAATCTTCTTTAAAAAATGGAAGCTGGCACACAAATTGCTTCACAGTTTCTGAATATCTTAGTGTTTAAACAAAAAGTGTGTTGGCAGAAATGACTGTTGCCATTCAACTATTGAATTGGAGTATGAAATGGAAAAGAGTTAGTTTGCAGATGGCATTTGATTTAACTTAAACTGTACTAATGTCCAGTGATAGTTGTGACACTCAGTTTTCGTGTTATCATAATTACATGGCTAAACTGCTTTTCATAATTAGCATATTTCCCCTTTTCATATCATGATTGTGTAGTAAACCATCTGATAAATAGACTTCCATGCATATTTTAGGAATATTCACGCACCTGTCTTTCACTGAAAATAATGACTGTGTTTACCTTGAAAGTTTATTCAGTTCTAACTCTACTGCAGTGGGTTTTTTCCAAGAGGAAGAATGTTGCAGACCAGATGGAGCACTGTTTAGTGAGAGGACACTGAGAATGGAGGGCTAAATAACTGTTTCTGCCCATCACGGTGTGTTCAGCAGAAGAGAGGTACAGCCACCTACAGTTCCTTGGAAAATCTTGTGCTATGTGACCATTGACAGAACAAAGTAATCCTTTTGGTTAGAGGTATCAAAGACTTATAGCAAGAGGTGTAATATATGTTTATCCCTCTCAGATCTGTACCCATTTCTGAGAAGTTCTTTAAATTCCAGCCAGTGCTTATGAATGAGTTGCAGTACCATGATGTAAGCTGCTTAAAGGTAATAGTGGCTAAGAAAAATTTAGAAGTATCTCATTTTCTAAAAGCCTTTAGAGCTTAAAATTGCATCGTGTTGAAGAAGGACATAAAATATTTCTTCTGTACTCATGAATTTTTCTGCAAAGAACTAGATGACAATGTAGAGATGTGCATGTGTGGTGGTATTTTTCTAGCTTGTTCTCTCTCTGTAACCTGAACTTCACTTTACAAGACACACTGCCATAAGTCTTTTGAATTAAATAGACCTTCTGACAGAAGATCAAGACGTCTAGAGAGTGTTTGACTATTAGCCATTAGCAAGGAATGGATCATTCAATTTCAACCCTGCAGGGAATGTTTAATGCAGTTACAGAGCTTTTGTCCTGACAGTTTTCAAACTGGGAGCTTAAATTAATCAATCAAACTGATTTTGCTGAATGATTACTAATGCAGTGAAAAATAACAGGCAGAGAATGACCTGTATCTCTGGAGAATTTTGTCTGCATATAGCTTTCACTCTCTTCCTAAATGTGTTGATTTCTTGTGAACTAATTTTTTAACGATGCACAAGGTAAGCTTCAGTGCTTATTTAAAGTGGATAATACCTTAACTAATACAAGTCACTTTTGAGGAATGAAAAAAATAAGGTGTCTTGAATTTGCTGTGGACTTTCTGTGGCTTGTTTGTTTGCTCATGGAAAAACTCACAATATTCTGATATTTTACAAGTTTCCTTCTAAAAAACTGTTCTCTATCTTCAGGTATCAGAAATAATATGCAGACTACACAGTGTAGTGACAACAAACAAACAGCATAACAGTAGTGCACAGAATGAAAATTTTCACCAAGTCATTTCAGTTTTACTGTTCTCTGTTTTCTTTCACCTTTTTCTGAAAGTTACCTGTTTCGTTTGTGGTGTGGCAAAACTAAAGCTGTTACTACAGCTTGGATGTGGAATTTGCAGGACTTCCAAGTTTTTGTTAATGTCAGATCATCTAAACAGAACATGTAGTAATTTTACAAAATATTTGCTGGTAGAAAAATTCTCTTTGCTTGCAACAGTATCATATGTTTCTCTAAAGCATTCTCCCACACTGAATTCTGACTCTCTGTGCTTGTTTCTTATATGAGTAGGGAGAAATAGACATGACAAAAAAGTAAAAAGGAACATTTAGACAGGTTTTGAAAAACATGGTGTCTCAGCCTATGATGCTTTTGAACCAGCTGTGTACATGCAACCATGAGCCCTTTAAGACTCTGCAATGCAGTGTCATGTGAGCTATCACATGTAGATTTCTGCTACAGCTACTTTTCCATGCAGTTTGGAGATGTCAAGCATACGGTACTTCTGCTCTGAGGCTTCCAGGTCAGGGAGTTTGGTCATTCTTCTTTTCAAGAATTTTTCAATTCTTCTTTAGAGCTGATGAAGCTGAACCTGACACTGGTCGGTTGAAGGAACTTATTTATATCCTGCCATTTTTAAGTTACTTTAATTTGGAAAACTATGATAGTGTGTTAAGTGTTACAGATATCTAAAAAGATAAAAATTCCAAGTAAAGGTTGTGGGTTTTCTAGTCTTAATCTGCTTTTTGTGCAATGTTTAATGCTAGAGTTTTCAGTGATGCAGGCATGAATGATGTGTTTGTTTCCTTCTTCTGCAGGAACTCCTTGCACATGTGGGGAAAAAGCTGTAGGCATGAACTGAGACAGTGTAGGAAGTCAGTTTTCCTATGTTATTTATTGCAAGAAGTTATGTTCTGAGAAGGAGTAATGAGAGGAAAATTATCTCATGGTTAGAGACTGGTTGGAACTGCAGTTATTCAACAGTGGATTTTCTGTACTTTGGTCTGTGGGCCACTGTCACTCAGATATCTCAAAACACTCAGACATGGGTGCTCCTTAATCAGTGACTGGTAGGAGAGGATTAGACAATAGAATTTGGAAGATGGAATTTGGGAGTAGGACTAGCTGGGGGATGTCTGAGCATTACAGGCTGAAATTGAAATCCACTGAGGCTATGTTCTGAGCTTGTAAACTGTACATCAAAAATGTGAGGTGCTTTAAAAAGCTAGACCCTCAAATTTTCCATTGGAGAGCTGGAATTTATTTCTGCTGCTGACAGTTACAACCCTTTCTCCTTGTAGTTTCTAATCTATAAAGCAAGGATGTTTATAAATGTTTGAGGCATTGTAATTGTACAGAGAATGTTTAAAGGAGTGGCATACAGCATCAGATGGTGATTTTTCTGCATGTGATCCAGTTAGCAGCACAAAGAAGAGATATATATTTATACACTATATAAGTCAATATGATTCTTTACTCTTTCAGAGATTTTGAGAGAGAGTCAGTAAATCTAGACTAATCTAAAAATACTCTGTAAAGCCTTCTGTTCCAGATATAAATCTAGCACTGATTGGCAGGATGTGAAGAAATTGTTGGGTTTTAGTGGTTTGGGATTTTTTTTCAAACATACAGTTACTTTTTGTTTTCTCTGAAAGAGGAGAAAATAATTGGCCCCTGTCTTGTTTGAAGTAGTGTTATCAGCATCCTGTGATTAAGACTGCAGGAGTCACCTTCCCTTCCTGAGTCATTCTCAGTCCTTCAGTCCTGTTCATACTGCAGCTACCTGAGTTTAGGTTTTCACTGTGTCAAATTTGGTTAAAATTACAGTTCCTAATGTAACTGGAAACAGCTGTGAAGAGAATTATACAGAAATCTAGTTTATTGTAAAAGGGTGGACTTTACAATAAAAACTTGCTAAGAAGAATTCTTGGAATGAAAGAGGAAACATTTTAATGGCTGCTTAATGAATTAGTAAGCTAAAATCTACTGTGAAATGTTTTCTGCCTGTTGCCATTATTATGAGGCTTTACTTTATGCCTGTGGATGGTGGGATAAGACCCTTCCAAGCTTCTGTGTAGTTGGAATGTGAATCCTTACCTGTGGAAAGCCGTCTTTTGTTCTACAGTCTTCATATGTGTTTTAATTCTAAGCATATGTAAATATTTGTGTTTTTAGAGAATTTAGGGAATAATGAGGTGAGAAACAGGTCGATTCAACAGATCCATAGCTGGCTCTGAGCCTGGTGTCAGTGGCAGAATTTTGGCTTTATTGATCATGGGTCAGTTTGCACAACAGCAGGCCTGCTGTCAACAGATGGGGTACACCTGTCTCAAAGGCGTAAAAGATCTTTGCACAGGAGTTAGCAGGGCTCATTAAATGAGTTTTAAACTAGATTTGAAGCAGGAAAGGGATAAAACCAGGCTCACTAGAGATAAGCATGAGGGCAGCATGGCAGTATTTGAGGGAAGATGTCTCAGTGGAGATGGAATCTATGTGTCAGCAGAAACAGAAGAGTTATTGATGTGTTAGAAAACATGGAAGCACTTGAGAGCATAGTGTAGGAATTACATCTTCTTACCCACAAAAAGATGGTGGGATCAGTAGCCCAGCTGAAGTGTGTCTACACCAATGCATGCAGCATGGGCAACAAACAGGAAAAACTGGAAGCCATTGTGCAACAGGAAAGGTATGACATAGTTCCCATCAAAATATGGTTGTAGAACAAATTCTAATTTATATTCTGTTGTATAAAGACTGTAGTACAGCATTGCCTAAAAGTGTGTAAATTTAAGTGAACTTCAGGCAATAGCACAAAAGAGCCTCCTCCGAGATTCGGTGATTTTTTTTCTATTTATAGCATAAGTCATTTTTTTCATGATAGAGAAAATGATGTTAATCAGATTCACAAATATGGACAGCATGACAGAAGGAAAAAGTACTAAACAAGAAAGGATGATAGAAACCAAACAAAGGGATGTGAAGCCTTTGCTAAGATTTGATAACCTTTCTGTCATCTGTTTAGAAGTTTGAGTGTGCAGAAATGGTACTCCCAGAACTGTTGTATAGTAAGTGTTTGTAATAGTAATTACTTTGAAGGTTTGTTACTTATGTCAAGTTTTATATGACCCCAGTCCTTTGTGTTTATTCTTGTTGGGAAGATCAGAATATGATTTTTTAATCATGGCAATTTTGACGAATATTTGAGGGCTTGGATTATGGTATAATTTTGTGTATTAAGGTGATAAAAGAAAAGGTACTAGTCTGGCAGTCAATTTGTTTAGACAAGACTGTATTCCTCACTGACTGTTTCCTCCCCTTGTCTACACATGTCTTAGTAAAGGTTGCAAAAATTGTTAATCCATTTGAAGTTCCCCAAAATGAAGTAATCAGTTGTTTTTGATTAAGAGAGGTGTTGTTAAGGGAAAGACTTCTTGCGTATTTGTCATGCTGCTGAAAAATGACTAATGTTTTGTGAAGTTTCTGTCAGAATATGTAAGTTGATACTAAATTTGAAAAACATTTGATATGGACAAACAGAAAATACATGAATAGTGCAGGGTGGGGAAGTTTTATGTACAGTGAATTCTTTAAGTACTGTGCTAAATTTGAGCCCTTGAAGCATCAACACTGCCATTTTAACTGGAAATTTTCACTGTTCTTAATGTGAATGAAAGCCTATTGGCACATGCAGACGAGATTGTGGATGCTATCTTCACAAGATGGCTTGACTCCTTTTTCTCTTAAATAAGCTGTAAAAGCATACATACATACATGTCCATGTCCATATGTGCATGTATATACACACATTCACTTGGTGAGGTAAGCTTTTGGGTAGAGGTATTTTTCTGCCCAGTTAGAAGGGAAAATACACGGATAGTTGGCTTCCTTTTTCATTAGCCTTACCACTGACCTTTATTACAGTCTGGAGGAAGACTGAAAAATTGGCACAGACAGGTTTGATATCGCCTTTTCTTTTGTGGTCTGGCAGAACTCCTAAATTGCTAGGAAATGAGACTTGACAGTTTGTGTTATTAATTGGAGAACAATTTTAACCATATTATGACTGACTTCAATCTAATGCTCTACACCAATTGATTCTTGTAATCTTCCAAGGATGCGTCTTTGGTTGGTTGCTTGGGTTTTTTTTCTTCCTCTTCCCTATCCCCCCAAATGCTGTCAGTTATGAAACATCCTTACTGGAGGAATATAGAAAGTAGAGCCAACAAGGCATTAAAGCAGTTCCGTTTTCATGTTGACTGTAGTTTATATAATGAAGATTTATCAAAAATTGTGGTAAAAGAAATTTGTTGCCAGACCTGATTTGGCTGCACTGAATCTGAAAAAAACTACTGTAACCATTTTATTCAGTTCTGCCTGTGTTTTTTCTAGCTGTGACCAGTGTCACTGTAGTTATTGAAAATACAAAAAGACGAGTATCTTTTCCCAGATTCACATGTCAGACTTTTAGTTAAATACATTGACCACGTTTAATCCTCTGAACCCAGTTGTTTTCTAACTGCTACATTTATTTTGTTAGCAAAGCGCAAATATTTTTTACTACAGTAAATATGAAAAGCATTTGGTACAAGTATTGTCTCCCAAGCAGTGTTTATTATCACTTTAAATGAATGGTTAGTTCTTATTACAGTTCTAGTAAGCAACAGCTGCATGGCTGGATTTGAGTTTTGGGCTTAACACAGAAATTTTCCTTTTTTTTGTGATCCATAAATTGAGTTTTCCAGTATTGCAATGAAATGTTATTTAGCTAGAATTAAAATTTATTGCAATAGCTCTTTTGTGAAAACAGCCTCCTGACAGTGTTTGTAAAAATTCAAATTAATTGAAGAAAGACAGTAAGACCCTAGAATTTTAACTTAGCTATGAAGTTACTTAATTATTTAATAATTTAGTATCTGGCAAATTTTTTCTAGTTCTTGAGTAGCAATTTGCTGTTCGATTTCAGACTTTTTTGAAAGAAAACTTGAGTAATGAAGGGGGATAACCTATTTCATAGAATTCTGTTGAAGAATTCGCTTTAGATTGTTAGATTTAAATTTAGTTGTTTGGACAGGAAGTATGTATCTGTCCTTCACTAAATATGCCTTTCATAATGTTATAACTTTTACATACTCAAGAAATTATTTGCCCTCTCTTTGGTCCTTTTCAGAATCTCAAACACAGACCAGCTGAACTTCAGTCTTACACTGATATTAAATTTGTAGTCTTCACTATTTTCCTAAGAAAGTATAGGATTAATTAGAAGACTATTTAAAAAAAAAAAAGTTGTAATAAATACACCTTTTTGGCAAAGGTAAAACTACAATTAGAAATTCCAGATCCACTGTTGTCTTTTCTTTTTGAAAGGAAAAGTGTTTCAAAAACAGTAAAAAATACGTAAACAGCTTCAGAGAAGTATGACCTTACTGTTTGCCTTTCTAAGATTTGCATGCTAATGCTATGGTGCAGGTTTAGGATTTTCTTCTTGCTGTTTGTAGCATCTGATTCCAGCTCTCACAGAAAGCAGTGACAAGGTCTTTACATTCCACCTTAACTCAGGCTCGAAACACTTACTGTATTGATGAAAATTGCTGTAAGAAATAAGGGAGAGGTAGAGCTTCATGTTAAAGCTGTAGATAGGTGGAGAAATTACCCGAATATTAACAGATTCAAAAAGAAAACATATGCATTGTGGTTTAAAATGATAGCAGGAGTTCAGAACCTCTCTATTTATACTGTCTGCTTCAGACTTGATGGAAAAACAGTGTTACATATATATTGGAAAATTCTTCCTTCCAGGAATTTTTTTTTCATCCTTCTCTTTGAGAAATCTGGTTTCCTCTGAATGGAATTTAGTACAGTGTACCCTCATTCAAATAAATACATACCATTTTTTATTGTCCTAGTTCAAAATGCTGGGAAAAAAAATTTACTGACAATGCGTTCCAAAGGCCAATAATGTGCTTGACTAAAATACAATTTGTTTTCAGTTTAAAAGCTTTTTCCAATTAAATCTGTGTGCAATTTGCATATGTCATAATTAAGCTGCTAAATTCTTGGAGTCTTCATTAGTTAATGTGATGTACTGATTTTCACTGTACTTCTGGGAAATTTTTACTAGAGAGTACTCCACTGTCATTTAGTCACTGAATTTCACTGTAATGTGTTGACCAGAGAAAGAGGTTTTATTTCAGAAATATGCATAAGTTGGCTTTTGATGTCTCTCACAATATGGACTGCAGGCTGCTCTGCATGTACAGCAAATACAAGATTTGATAATGAAAACACTGAAGCTACACAAGGAGAGAAACCCGAAGGACAGCAGCCATATTCTTCATAGTTTCTCAGGTTTATTGACATTCACAGTATATAAAACACACTGAATCTATATTTCCCTACTTTTTTAGTAACAAGAGAGAATATTTAACATGAAGCAAAAGTCCTCCAGAAAGCTTGGAGTGTTACTTTGGGGTTTTGTTTGTTTTTGATACTGGGATCAGCTACCCATGAATCTGCTATGAGAGAAGTATATCATAATTCAAAAGGCAAAAATTAGGGACATTTCTGATTACTGTAAGATGAATCAGTTGCTGGAAGAACATGATATTGTGTTTGTATGTTATTAAAAATATTCATATATATACTTATGTTTTACACTGTGGATAAATTTGTCAGAAAAAACAGTAATAGTTTCTATTTTACATGCCTTGTTGTAGAGTATATTATGTAAGGACTAGTAAAATAGATTGTGATCTGTTTCTTAATCTGTCATGAATTTCTGGGTGACTCCTGGTTGTTCTGACTGCTCTGTTTCTGCAGGCTGCCTTATATCGGCTGAGTGGGGATTGGAATCCTTTACATGTGGATCCAAGTTTTGCTGCTCTTGGAGGTGAGCTGATGGGGATACCATTGTGTTATTATTTGGATGAAGGATGATGTAAATGTATTTTTAATCTATTTTTCGTGATGTACGTCTTTAACAACCTGGAAAAAGCAGTCCTTGTTATATAGCTGTTCTTAGAGTCACCAATTAAATATCTTCAAAGTTCTGCATGACACTTCAGTTTGAAGCATTGCTTCTTGTAGCTAGAAATGGGGAATGGTGCTTGGACTTCGCTTACAATAGAAATATACTTTCTAACCTATTTTCCTCCAGATCTTGTTTATCGCCACTGTCCTGTTTTTACAATGTCTGTTTCATAAGCAGGAATAATTGACTATCAAAGCTTCTGAAGGGATCCCATAAATTCTCTGATATACATAGGTCTTCCCATCTGAATAATTTTGTGATTATGTGGCTCTCAGTGGAACTTTTTGTTCATCAGTGTAGTCTTCTCAATCCCAATAAATCCAGGGGGGTAAGAGAGAGGGAGCTTGTTAGCACTTCTTTCCTATAAATTGCTTGACTACACCTCTTGCTAGCGCCTTGGCTTGCTAATTTACATAATTCTACATGCCAGAGCACCAGATCAGAGACTGCAATAACTAATCCTTGAAGAGATGCAATTAACGGAAAAGGGTGTTTTCTTGAAATCATATTGTAAAGTTATTTTTTGGACTTATTTTCAGGCTTTGCAAGTAGTATGGTTTGATTACTCCAGGCAGGCAGCAATTTGATTTACTTAAGAAATTTTCCTGAATATGTATGGTATCATCATAAATGTTACGTGAGACTACTAATCTGTAATAATTAGTCTGCAGTTTCCTGATGAATTAATATGCAAGTGTCACTGTATGGTATTCTTATCAAGATAAACAGAGCAGAGCTATGCTTCCTTGTTCAGATCACACTTAACATACTTTTGCAAATTATCTCCTTTCATAAATGCATACTAATTGGTTTGTTAACTCAGTTTTGTATAATTCTATGTAAATTTGTGTTCATAACTAATGATTATCAAATACTAGAGTCCAAGAAGAGATTTCCCTGGTTTTTTAAAGTGTTCTATTTGTTTATGATGTTGGTTTGTTAATGATGGTGATGGAGCTGAAAAATACGTATTTATAATTGAAAACTCAGTGTTTGGAATAATAATGATGATAATACTTTAAAAACCTTAAAAAGAAGAGAAGGGGAAATTGTTTACCTGCTCCCACTGGCACACAGGGAAAGTGAAATTAATACTGCAGATAACATGTCGCTTTGTCTCACCATAAAACTGCTGCACTGGATTTTAGAACTATGACAGTACCCTACCTATACCAAATAAAGGTAGTATCAAAGAAGAAATGACTGTAGAGATATTCCACAAAATTTTTTTTCTAGATGTGAGAATGTTTTTGGGTTTTTTTTTCCTTTGGATCTATTCACACACCTTCTTGCTGTGTAACAATCTCTGTGGATGTTCTCTTTTACTGGTTCTCACCAGTGTGCATGGGAAGCAAGCATTCAGCATAATGTGTTCAGGTCATTCCTGGATTATTGCTTATCCTATGAGTAATGTTTCAGAAGAGATGTACTACATGAAAACACCTGTTTATAGTCTTGTGCCTTTATTCCAGTATCTTGTGTTTCCAGATACTAGAAAGGGAAAGCAACAATTTACTTTGGTTTTATTTCAGTCTAGATACAAAGTAACTTGATTAGCTTACAGAATTTTTCTTTGAGCATGCATTAGTTTTATAAAGAAAATACTGGGAAAAGTAGGACTGAGTATATTTGGCTGTTTCTGAGTTCTGAATAGAGTGGGTGGTTTCTGGTTCTTGCATGGTGAATTGAACTGAGTTTTTTAAGAGCTAGATGTCACTATAACATCTGAATGAGAGATACTGAAAACTAATGATATTACAATAGTGCAGTAATCTGACTGGATGGTAACTTTATGCTTTCAGTACAGTGCCCATTGTATACAAAATAGAGTGCTATTAAAAGTGTGCATACTCAAATATTTTACAGAAAATAAATGACTGATCGGGCCGGAATACTTACAGTGAGAAAACAGACTCATATTCCTTTAAGCCTGTCATTCTGTCATGTCTTCTAACATAATATGCCAAAATTTCTCTTTCTCACCCAAAATTCTACTAGCCTTGTCTTTCCTTTGGTCTCATAATTCCCATTTTTCCAAGCATTGAATCTTGCATGGCTTAACTTCAGCTTGCAGCTAATTACCACACAGCCACTTGCTCATTCCTTACCTCTCCCCTCCCTGTTTTTCCCTTCACTTCCCTTTCCTCTCCCACCCCTGCTCCCAGTGGGATGGAGAGTAGATTGCAGAGGAAAAAAAAGTAAAACTTGTGGGTTGATATAAGAAGACTTTAATAACTGAAACAAAGTGAAATATTATACTAACAATACAAATCCTGCTGCTACTACTACAAATAATACTGAAAAGAACAGAGAAAAGTGAGGAATAAAACCCGAGAGAAACAAGTGCACAACACATTTGCTTATTACCTGCTGACTGATGTCCAACCCATCCCTGAGCCATGATCAGTAGCTCTTGGCCAGCTTCCTCCAGTTTATATCCTGGACATGAGATTCTTCCATACAGAATCCTTTGGCTTTTTAGCCAGTTTTGGCCTCCATACAAGTCCTTTTGGCCAGTTCAGGCCAGCAGTTTTGGTTATGCTCCCTCACAGCTTCTTGTGCTCCTCTTTGGTGGCAGATCACTGGTCACTGAAGAGTGTTTGGCATATGTTAGACACTACTTAGCAACAGCTGAAACATCAGTGTATTATCAGCATTACTGTCACACTAAATTCAGAGCACAGCACTGTATACAAGCTACTAGAGAAGGAAATTCATTGTAGCCCAGCCAAAGCTAGGATGGAGTCCTTGTAGCTTATTTTATCTCTGTCTTGATGGTGGTCTCTCCACTCTCCACTCTCCACTCTCCACTCTCCACTCTCCACTCTCCACTCTCCACTNATTCCATTCCATTCCATTCCATTCCATTCCATTCCATTCCATTCCATTCCATTCCATTCCATTCCATTCCATTCCATTCCATTCCATTCCATTCCATTCCATTCCATTCCATTCCATTCCATTCCATTCCATTCCATTCCATTCCATTCCATTCCATTCCATTCCATTCCATTCCATTCCATTCCATTCCATTCCATTCCATTCCATTCCATTCCATTCCATTCCATTCCATTCCATTCCATTCCATTCCATTCCATTCCATTCCATTCCATTCCATTCCATTCCATTCCTCTGCTGGCTAGACTTTCTCCTGTCTCCTCCTTTTTTGTTTGTTTCATTTTGCTTTTGGTTTTTCTCCCAGCTGTTGTCCCATGGGAGAACATTTTGTGCTGTGTAGATGCTATGAGAAGTTGTTAGGAGCTCAAGAAAAACAGACTCTGGCAGACAAGAGTAGCATATGAGTTCTGGGCAAAGCAACTGGTTTCACTGCCAAAGTTGGACAGATCTGTCTGGATTCCATGGGCTGTTGCAAGTGTGATCAATTACTGTTCACCTGCCTTGTCAGGTCAGAACAACCTGTTAAAGGAATAAGAATATACAAGCAGCATCTTTATAACTTTAATGTTGCACTTTAGCAAATCTGAGGCCAGTTGTCAAAGGTTTATTTTGTTAGATTTTGACGCTACTGGAAAAAGATGCAACCTTAATATGAGGCTTATCTTCTGCCAAGTTTGAGCTCCTGCTTCAAAGCATAGGAATATGAGGAAATTTGACAAAAATTTCAGTATAAGAAAAACAGAAAAACACTGCAAATTTTTTTTTCTTAAATAAAGGTAAGTTAATCCTAAAGCAGGCATTGTATTAGAAGACTTTGGCCAACCATGAATAGGAATTCAAAACAGGAAGTATCAAATAATCTTAGTATTGACACTTTTTAATGATTACAATACCTCTTTCCTTAATGTACATACTTCCATTTAACTGCATGTCTGGTGTGCCTATGCATGCATACTAAAACAGATAATCTCCTTATTTTTAATTTTGTCACCTCTACAGACAGGGTCTAATCCTACTTCTGAGTCTCACAGAGCACAGGCAGTGCTTGTCACTGAACACTTTGCTTTGCCAAAAGGAAATAATAAATTTCCTTCCAAAGAGGAAATAATAAATAGTAACAGACACTTTTTAATTGAGATAAATTTGGTTAAAAAAGGGATTAAGAACACTAATGGAGGAAGATACTATGAATAAAGTATAGCTATTAATATCAAGTATAGCTGCATTCAAGGTCCTAATATTAAAAATGCTAAAATGTTACCTCTTTAAATAGGATTTGAGAAGCCTATACTTCATGGACTGTGCACCTTTGGGTTTGCTGCTAGGAACGTTTTGAAGCAGTTTGCAAATAATGATGTGAACAGATTCAAGGCAATCAAGGTCTGTGTGTTCATTCTTTGCAGTAAATTTTCTTGATTTCTCTGGTTTTAGTGCCAAAAGAAATCTTCATTGTGGGGGAAGTCTTTCACGATGTCTTAACTGCCAGAATTGCTTTTACTTACAGCTGCATGCATTTTAATGCCTCTGTCTTGTATGTTTGCTTAAATATTTAGGCTTTCTACATTGATAGTTGACTTAATTTTCCTCTTTTTATCATTTCAGTAGAGCAAATGTGTTTAAGCTTTGCATTTACATATGGCAGACAAATCTTTTTGCAACCCCACCTTTTTTTTTTTAATTTTGCTTTTAGGTTCGCTTCGCAAGTCCAGTCTATCCAGGGGAAACTTTGCAAACAGAAATGTGGAAGGAAGGAAATAGAATCCATTTTCAGACCAAGGTCAGAACAATCTCTTCACTGTGGGCTTCAGAGAAAGATGTATTGGTTAAAAGACTAGGGATGTGAGGGGGACCAAGAAAAGATGACTTACTAAGCAGCACACCATTAGCAAAGGATTTGTAAAGAAATAAACTAAATAAAATGAAATAGTTTTACTTATTTTATGGTGTCACTAGGGTTCTGATAGAAGTACCATTATAATCATACGACGTAACACCCTCGTATTAAATGAGGAATCTTTTCATTGTGTGTGCATTTTCTGTGTTTTTTTCACTGGGGAAAATAAAGAAGAATAAAAAGGCAGTCATCCTCAGGTCATCATAGTGTTTACTTGTTTTCTGGAGTTACTCATAGCTTTGTGTATTCATTTTTTTTTTAACATTTGTTTATCTTAATCAGCTCTTAACAGTTTATGCATGTAAGTCTGCTGCAGATTTAGGTTAGAATGGGTTAAACCTAAGCAGCAGCTACACTGAACAACTTCCTAAAAATGTAAATTTCATAGCAGTTGAACATAGTAACTACAATAAAACAGAGTTTACACTTTTATGAGATCTAGGTTTGCATTATTCTATTTTCTTTGGTCTTGCTATTAGCATTTTATGTGGCTCTTCTGTAATCCTCATCTCCATGCCATAGGGTACTTAGTGGGAGCTAAGGGTAAAACTCCAGGTAAAGGGCAAAAAGTAAAAGTGAATGTCATCACTTCTGTAACATCGTATGACATTTTCAGTTTCTTAACCTATGATTTGATACTGGTATTTGTCAATATTTGCTTTGGCTTATGCAGTAAGAGTTACATTGCTTTGCTGGCCAAAGTTTTGCAGCCTCATCTCTGTAAAAATGTAGTCAGCTCTTGATTAGTGAGTAGGGCAGCAGGTGTAGTTGCAGCTGCAGGGAGGATTGGGCAGGTAAAGTCAAATAAGGAGAGTCATCATAGGAACAGAGGAATGCTGTATTCATACAGCTTTCTGGGATACAGGTTGACTGAAGGAGCAAATATTGTTTGCAGACCTGATGGGTGTTAGCAGCTACAGAATTTCAGAATGGTAACAATGTAGAGACTAATATGTGCAAACTTTCCATTTCTAATCACTAGTAGTAAATGAGATAGTACCTTTTAAGTATAGCTACAGTAATTTCCAAAGCTCACTTGAGGCACCGAACTATCACCCAGTCCTGACAGAATTTCTAGAATTCATACGTTTATGTTTGATGGTTTCCATATACCATGTTAATTAATAGAGTTCATAATATGCTTCAAAGTCCTTCCAATTTTGTAAATAGGGTGAGTTGTTCTGTTGTATTTAAAGGCAAAATTTGTAATTTTGCTTGGTTTAATAATTGCTAATATGTAGAGTTTTGGTGAATTTTGCTAAGGTTATTTTCTTCCACAACTTTGGAGTAACTGATTTTGGATAGAAATTACAAGGTTTAACAGGATTATAATAAACCATCTTAAACAGTTATGAGGTGTGCAGAATTTTGTTTCTTATTGCATGTTGGATTTGTATGAACTAAAGCCATCTTTGTGCTGAAATAAACTCTGGTTAAATCAAACTACAAGTGGACTTACAACTTTGAGAAGGTGGTTTGAATCCATTTTCACAATTGTCTGAAGTGCAGTGGCAGCAGGTGAGAAGCTGTTAGGGGTGATTTGAGTAATAGTTAATGTAGTGCAATAAACTAGGCTGTGATACTTGATATTTCTCCAGCTTGGCTATTTATCATACACCTCTCTATATGCATTATCAGTGAATCAGTTTGCCATCTTCTGTTAGCTGCCATAAGTCAGTATGGTTTGTCACATCCCTCAAAGAGAAAATGCCAAACTGAAACCTGTTTTCTTACCTGAATTAACGATTTAAAAAAATTAAACCAGGGGGGAATTCAGGTATTTTGCATTATTCTTTTTGTAATCTTTCTTGTTTGCAATGCTTAAAAAGCTAGTGGAAGTTTCTAGTGGAAGTTGCAGTATAAGGCATGTGGAGATAATGAAATTGTCTAAATGGACTCTTGACAACTGAATATCTACCTCAAGGAAAAACATTTTAGAATAATGTCTTTCTAAGAACTATTTATGAAGAAATATTGACAGCGACTTGTAATACTGGAGTTAAATAAGGTTTTTCAACTGTTTTGTGAACAGAACACTAGCAATATATTTTGGTACAATTTCTCCAGAGGAAAATAATTATTTTGCTTGAAGAGCTGTTTGAAAATCATATTATAACAACTTGCCTCAAGACTACAGCACATTTATGAGGTGGTTTTTTTCCACTCTGTAACTTTTATGTTTTCTCTTTACATCTCTGATTTTAAAATATCAGGAATACTCGTTAGATGCCCTTCTTTTGTGAATTTCTGCAAATAAGTCACATCTTTAATGTGTTTTTCCCCCACTACAGATCAAGGAGACTGGAGAAGTTGCCATCGCAGGGGGCTATGTGGATATAGTACCAGCCTTGGAAAAGCCTTCTGCTCGAGAGCCTCTGATGGTAGGTGGAAGGAATGGAAGTCTTAACTTGCAGAGAAGCATAGTTAGGCTTTATTTTGGTGAAAAACACAGTAAAAATACATAGGTCTGTTGCCAATCTTGTTTGCAGTATTCAGAGGAGTTATGAATTCAGAGATGTTAACATACATGTTGTTTAAGATACAGATGTTGATTGATCTGTTTGAGGGGAAAATTCCAGTTGTTTTGAGATACACTGGATGGCTGATGTTTGATGTGCTCGATGCTAATTGAATTCTCAGGATAAGCATTATGCTATATGTTACAATTTGTACCAGTGAGGGCCACATGTTTTGAGCACTTGCATAGCTCAAAATAGAACTTCTTTCATGTAATTTGGATGTGTATCTGTAAAACAATGATTTTCTTATTATTTTGTAGATGTTGAAGATCAAACTCTGTGTAGGATGTAAAAGTGTGTGAACTTGATCAATTTTTTCAGAGACATGGGGAGAGTGGCAGGAAGGGATTAGTGTAAGTGAAAATGAGATAATGTACTCACAGAAAAGAAGTTTCTTAATTGAATCATTTTGAAATAAGGCTCTGAGAGCTGTTTGTACATGTGGTTAGGCCTAGCCCACAATATGCTCTTTATACTGTATATTTTAAAAAATCCCTTGAATGCATGCATGCCTTAAGCCTTGGGTACCGTACTTGCCAGCAAACACGGGATTGTACATACAATAGTGAGGATGACCTGCATTCCTAATGTGGTCTAAAAGTCACTTAAGGCAATGCATAATGTGTTGCCTTAATAAACTGTTATCTTTTTTCCCCGTTGATTCCTGCACGCAAACAATGAAATTTTAATGCCTTGAAGTTTTTGAAATACTGAGATAGTGACATTCATATAAAGCTTTTGGTCACAGAATGGGGAATAGTGGTGATACTTGGGCTGCATTCAAAGCAGTGTGGCCAGCAGGGTGGGGGAGGGGATTCTGCCCCTCTGCTCTGCTCTGCTGAGACCCCACCTGGAACACTGCATCCAGCTCTGGGGTCCCAGCACAGGAGGGGCATTGACCTGTTGGAGCAAGTCCAGAGGAAGGGGATGAAGAAAATTAGGGGAATTGAGCACCCCTCCAATGAGAACAGGCTAAGAAAATTGGGTTTGTTCAGCCTGGAAAAGAGAAAGCTTCAGGGTGATGTAGTTGTGGCCTTTTATTACGTGAAGGGAGATGAAGAGGAACTTTTTACAAGAGCATGTAGTGACAGGATAAGGGGGGATGGATTCAAATGAATAGAGGATAGGTTTAGATCAGTTTTGAAGAAGAAATTCTTTACTGTGATGTTGGTGAGGCACTGGAACAGGTTTCCCAGAGAAACCAGCAAGCTGTGGCTGTCTCATGCCTGGAAGTGTTGAAGGCCAGGTTGGATGGGGCTTGGAGCACCTTGGTCTAGTGAAAAGTGTCCCTGCCCCCACAACAGGGGGATTAGAACTAGATTATCTTTAGGGTTCATTCCAGTTCAGGCCACCCTATGATTCTATGATTTATCCAGGAACCTGTTTCTTTTTGCTGCTTGTGTTTAATCTTCTGACACATTCTGAATCGTTGAATGAAGTTCAAACATTAGAACTTTTCTGAACTGCTCAGATTTTTTTTTTTTTTAACATGGGCAGAACAGGTGTTTTTCTTTAAGCCTACTCTGAGAAATTAAGGTGCTTTTGCAGAAATTTGCTGACAGGGTCAGACACCCACCAGGGGAAACCAGCCTGATTGAGTGAAGATTGGCAAATTTAAATGCCATTGGGAACCCTTTCACATAGTGGAAAATGTTAGGCTTAACCAAAGAGGTGACAGAATAGCAGCCTGAGGAGTCTTGTGTTCTGCTGCACAGGTAGGTACAGCGAACAGCTAAAGCTCTGAGATCTGCTTTGCTTCAGTTCCCCTTAGACCAAAAATGTCACTGAAGTAGCTTCCTGAAGTGTAGCCTTTTATCCAGTAAAAATATTTGTTAAAAGAAAGACAGTGAAAGGCTTGCAAAATAATGTGCTTGGAAAAGTTGGAAATGTAAATATAGCTAATCCCACTCTTAAATTTTGTCTGCACTGGAGTTTCGACTGTATTCATAGTGCAGTATGTTTTGAACATTTTTTATGTGAAAATAATGTATTGGTAAAACCTTTTTTGGTTCTGAAAACTAGCATAACATTCACTGTGGAAAAAGTGGCAGTGGTTATCCTCCAAAGGAAAAAAAGGGCAATATAGAAACTCTTAGAGCACTAATTAAAAAACAAATAATTGTCTTAAATTGTAATTATAAATGACAAAAACTATAAAAGCAATGTTTGAAATAATTGTAAATGAAAATTTGAAATGAAGCATTTTCTGCATGACTGTACTCTTTAGTGCTGATGATGGCTAGAGGTGATTATTTTGTGGTAGAAGAAATGTCAATTGCATTTAATAATTCTGCTATAGGTAGTTGAAGTATTGTGTGCTGGAAAATGAGAGACATATTCAGTACCTTTTAACAAAGTTTCAGTTTTAAATTCTTCATACTCTTTTTTTTTTTCAAGACTGAAGGGCTGCAGAGTAACCTTGTGTTTGAAGAAATTGGTCGCCGTGTAAAAGAGATGGGAAATGAATTGGTAAAGAAAGTAAACGCTGTATTCCAGTGGGACATCACTAAAGATGGAAAAACGGCAATGCAGTGGAGTAAGTTGTAGTGTTTATGTAGTACCCCAATGCAGATTAATTGTAATGTTGTAAATTGTACATTATTTATGTACAATTGTACATAAATCCCAATGCGGATTAAGTGGGATTAATTGTAATCATTCTAATTAGACTGATAGCTTGGAACTAAGCATAGAGGAGTAGATGAACATGGAGTGGGACCTACGGGTCTGAAGGCATTCTGGGTGCACAAATGACAAGGAGGTCAGATAAAGGTACTAACCTTCCTAGGAACATACTTCTGTAACTTGCCTGTTTAGATGTAGGCATAGGCTACAGCATCCCTTAGAACTTCAGTTCATTTCTATTTACGTTTTCCAGATTGGATTGCCAGTGCAGTTAGGAAATCATGCTAAATTAGCCTAGTAGGAGTGTTACAGTAATTAGTCCACTGGTGATGTACATGCTAACTGATCTAAAACAAATTACGTAATTACTTCTACTGCATTGTTCTTGTCACTTCAGTGAAAATGTAGCCCAATTTGTTTCCATTTAAACTTTCTGAGATCAAGGTTTAATGGAGGCGTAATCATGATTTCCTATCATTTTAGCATGGGACTGGTTGATGACGAGAAACTAAAGCCTGTAATAGCAATGGGTCACAGCAGAACTTTTTCCTGATTAAATTAATAATAGAATTATGTGAAGTGGTCTCATGAGGGAAAGCTACTTCGTCAAAAACCTTTTCTTCTTAAATTCTCCTTCGTTCTCTTTATAAAGATATGTATTTTTGAAAACAACCCCAAAAAATAGATTTTTTTTTTATGTTTGGAAATTTTTTTTGTTGTTTTTAGTTGATATGTCTACTGCTCTGTTGGTGGAGTGTAAAGATTTTCCATAAGGAAAAAGCTTAGTGAGGTTGTAACTTCCAGAGATTTTTGTGGAGAAATGAAAGTCTTTGGGTTGTCTGTTGCTTAGGCTTCTTCTTTTTGTTTGGTCTCAGTGGTTGGATGTAGTCAAAAGAGTTTTGGGGATGATGATAGTCAAAAGGTTAAGGGGCTGCCCTTTGACAGGCTCAGAGGGGAGACTCACAGTAGGTCAGATCAGGTCTGCATTATGTTTTGTTCTGTACACTGTGACTTCTTTTGAACTATAGTTGAGCACTTTAGAAGCCTGCAATTTCACTTAATCCTTTCCTAATGTTAGCCAGTAGAGATTCTGAGTAGCAAAACTGCTGTTAAGTTTCAGGAAAAAATATTATACATAGATCAATCAGGATAGTTGTGTTCTACTTGCCTTGCTTTTTAAGCAATTTTTGAGGGATAAAGAGTGATTTCCATTTGGATAGATGTTAATAAATATTATGAATATACCTGTGTAGATTATGGAAACTGATTGCCTATACATCAAAATGAGACAAGGGAAATATGAATAATCCAACTCAGACGTTCTGTCTTAAAATTCATTACTGCTCTTAATCATTTCTACTGTCTGCAGTTTTCCATTTTTGCGTTTTGAGCAATTTAAATTATGGACATGGTTAGAACTTGGAGAGAAGGCTTAGGAAGCTTTACTTGTGTTCTTGCTTACATTTTTAGATGATAATTAGAAGTGAATTGGTTAAACTCCTAAATACTTAACGTGGCAACTTTGCTTTGTTAGGCAATCACTCTGTACTCCACAGTTCTGTCTTGTTTCATGTGTAAGTAGATTTGATACAAGTGATGGTCATCTTTATAATAACAACTAGAAAACTGTTTCAGGTTGATTGATCATTGGCTTTAACTTCAGAATTGCTTTATTGATCACCTAAGTTCAATATTATGTATGTCCAGAGCATAGAGAGTCAAGTCAATGGAGGAGAAATCTGCTGAGGGGTGTTTCAAGATACGAATAAAATTTCTCACTCAGGAAGTTCTGAAACTGCAAATTGGTGAATGCAGAACAAGCACACTTAGAGATTTAGGCCTGAGCAGTGCCCTTACCTGCCTCATGAGATCACATTTTATTAGAGGGGAAACAGGTGAATGTTTTTGCTATTGTATTCAGATCAAGAGAGTGCTCCTGCTTTGAATAAATCAATAGTCAGCCTTTTGTCCTCTCCTGCTTCTCCTACTGAAGCAGTAGGAAGAAGGTACTGCTTTCTTCCTGTTCATAAGTCTCTAGCTAAAAGGGATTAAATAGACATAGCTTTTGTTTGTCTTGTTCCCTCCGCTTCTTGTTGCAGTGAAAATTTTCTGTACTATTATATGAATTTGGAAGAAAACTTAAAGCTCCCTGTGGGATGGAGGCTAGAAGAGCTAATCTAATGTATTAAACATTTCCCGCTGCTAACTGCTATTAAGAGCTGAAATTAAACTTTTCCAGAAGCTTGGAAAAGTTACTGTGAATATTTTTACAGTGTGGTCAGTTCCTTAAAGCTTATGAATTACTGTAGTCTCTGTGGTCTAGTAAATATATAAGGCTGAATGTAAATATCTAGATGACCCAGGAGGGTGTCTATAGAAAGTGTTGTTTACTTTTCCTTTTGGGAGTATTGGTACGCTAGTACTCTCTTTCTATATCACTTTTTTTGAAAGAACTTTCTGTGTCATCGTATTTCTGTATTTGTTTGTGTTTTCTAAGTATTTTTGTGTGCCTTTAGATTTCAAGTACTTTTTAGATGAAGAAAACAGGAGTTGGTTAGTACTAAAATAGTTAAACTGCTACAAATCACCTAAATATTAAACTTTCATATTGTCAATATGAAAATGGTTATAAAAACTCCCTAGCAGAATTTTAGGAGTTATGAGAACTGTAGTGTCAACCTTCACTATTTGTCCCTGCATGGATCAAGAGCCTACTCTTGTTGATGTCTATTTAACTCCAATGGCATATTTTTAATGGCAAGGTGTATATGTATCTGCATGATGAAATTTTTATTTGGGGAATATTTGAAAACCATTAAAAAGCATGTACCCAAACAAACATAAAGCAAAAGACTTTCCAGAGGCAAGTACTTGAGATTTATAAGCAGTTGCCAACTTAATTCTTTTTGTGTCTTTGCATTTGTTACATTATTATTCAGTATTCAAGTGGCTCTTCTACCAGATGCTGGTATAATTCATTTTCCATGGGAAGTGCAGAAGAAGATGGTAGTTTGTGAGTTTACATTCAAAGGAAGACAGCTTTCTTGCAGTTAGAATATTCTCAGTAATCCAAATGATTTCTGACTTTATTTGATCTTTACAAGATCTCTGTATGGTCATCAGCAAGACTTTTGTAGTGCAGATGAGTGATGACAGTCAGTTCAGAATATGTAACATTGACAATGCCATTTGCTTACTTGAATGCTTAACTTTTTCAGTTGTTAACGTAAGGTAAGCTTCTGTACACAATTAGAAATTTTAGCCTTTGACAAATTAATTTTTTTACTTTAAAAACTGAAGATGACAGTACGATCTTACCTTTGCTATAGCTTGAATTCATTTCTGTGTCACTATTTGGACTGGTTTGCAAAGGGGCTTCAGATTTTAATGTTACTCAACTCAGTCAGTAGAATTGCGCTTCTTTACTGTACATTTAAATTCAGCCTGGTGGATATTAGTTGATCTTCTGCATATAAGACTTTTACATCATTTTTGTAAATGTTATGCTGCTAAATTAGATCAATTCTGAATTATCTTTCTATCTTTTCTAAGTAAAATTGCCATTTTGGAGGGTAAATCACATAATGTACTTAGCTACAAGAAAGCAAAAATTAAAATATGACATTAAAATTAATTCACTATTTGGTTCATGTAGCTAAATATTACATAATATTTCAGTGTATGGTCAAAATTCTTGACAAGTTATCACTGAAACAACTGGAATGTAAGGAGGAATATTATTTTGGCCAGTATTTTGTTTTGTTTTAAGCCATGATTTGATGTTAATTAATTAATGGTCTATCTTTTTCTAAGGCTCTCTTTGTAAGGGCCTACTAGGCCTTTACAAATGTGTTTCTGGTTCTTTTGGGCTACTTGGTAGGTCTCTTTCTCTTATTTAATTGGATATATAGTTGTTCTGTCTTGTGTTTTAATGTTTTGACTTGTCACTTTTACACAGCTTTGTGCTGTTGTGATAAGTGCAGCAGTTGACAGTGCTGGAAACAATCCAGGCCCTGCAGCCCATTGCTGTCTTGCTCGATGGTTGTAGCTCCAGCACCTTCTGCTAAAGTCCTTCAGACTCTTCAGATCTGGGAAGCAGGCAGATGAGAGAAGGCAGCAGCCACAGCTCTAGTGCTGGTCCATTTCTGGGCCCCTCAGTTCAGGAAAGGCATTGAGGTGCTGGAGCGTGTCCAGAGAGGGGCAATAGAACTGGGGAAGGGTCTGGAGCACAAGTCCTGTGAGGGAGCTGGGGGTGTTTAGCATGGAGAAAAGGAGGCTCAGTGGGGACCTTATCACTCTCTACAGCTGCCTGCCAAGAGGCTGTAGCCCAGTGAGGGTCAGTCTCTTTTCCCAGGTAAGAAATCACAGCAAAAATGGACCTCAGCCATGGGATGTTCATGTGGGACATGAGGAAGAGTTTCTTCATGGAAAATACGGGCTGTCCAGGGAGGTGCTGGGGTCACTATGCCTGAAGTGTTCAAGAAGTAAGTGAGTGTGGCACTCAGTGCCATTGGTCTAGTTGTCAAGGTATTGATCAGTTAAAACTTGGACTCAGTGATCTCAGGGATATTTTCCAACCTTAATGATTCTCTGATTCTGTGAAATTTGTTCTCGTGTATGCAATCAATCCGGTATTTTGGAACCAAAAAGTTCCCCTTTTTTTACTATATTTACATTTATTTCTAGTGTTCTAACTGCAGCTGTGACATTCTGATCTCTACTTTCTTCAGTAAACCAGGATTTTTAGAAGGGAAGTGAAATTTTTGAATTGAATTTGGCTTTTGTTGTTACAGAGAGACTTCTTTAAGGAGGCACTAGTATTATAACACTAGTCTGTTTAGCCAGCAGTGGCCTTTCCTTTTATGTAGTTCTCTGTGGATGCTATGAAGCCATGAGGAGGTGTAGAGCAATTGACTGTGCACTCAGGATGTGAAATTTTGGACAGCTCATCTGCTGTGTAAACTATGTTAAACTGTAATCCCTGACAACTGGCCTTAATTAGTGGTATTGCTGTATAAAAACAAGCTGTTTTAATTCAAGAGGATGCTGAAAATCCTTTTAAAAGAGATAAAGCAAGTATAAAAACCTAAGAAATAAGTGTAGTGGTACAGAAACTACCTTTACTTTTTAATAGAAACCTTAATTGATAACACCCCCCCCAGCTTTTTCCAGTTTGCTTCACTACCTAAAGCATGCTTTGCTCTCTCCTGCTTATGTATTACTATACAACAATTGCCTTTTCTTTCAGGCATTATAAAATACTAATATTTTCTTTTTTTTCAGAGTTAAGGTTTCATTTCCACTTTGCTTTCCATAGAGAAAGGATAATGCTGTTGAGATCTGTTGGCTGATAGTTAATGGCACTCCAGAGCACTGGAGAACACAAACTCAGAAGAGTTGGCCCGTCTGTTGCTTTTTTAAATGTTTCTGAAGTTAGTGCTGATGGCAGGAGATGTTTCTATTCCTTAACAGTTCTCAAAAGAATAAAACTTTATTATAAGAACTGGGAAGAAATTGTTACATGTAGTTGGTTGTGAACAGCTGACAAATTAAAGTGGAATTGCTCAATAATTTATGGTGCAATATGACTTCAGGCAATGAAGAGTGGGTAATACTTGTTTTCATTTGCTTAGAGGTTGAGTCTTGTATTTCCCTTACTTACCCAATGTAAAGCAGAATAAAACCCAAACCAAACAAAAAAAAGTCTGACTGTTAATATTTTTCTCCTAGAAAGAATGAGACACTCTTCAAAGTCAAAATAAAATCTGTACCCCAAATATTAGGTTTTTAGGTTTTTGGCAATATCTGTTATAAAATGTCAATGTCTACTATTTTATCTAGTGTTTGAACTCCTATATATGTGAATTTTCCCCTCTTTTTTATTTATCTCTGACAACAGCATCTTTTTGATGATAATAATTAATAGATTTTTAATTATTGTAATATAACACCTACATATCGAACAAAGCAAAAATTTGTAAGAAAAGTAGCATTTCATTCCCTTGAACGTCTTGATTCTTTCATGCCAGATGTGTAATAAAATATATTCTGGAGGGCAAACAAGAGGGCACTCTCTCTGGTCATTGGAAAGCTAGGATTTTTCTGCTCTGGTGTTTGGAACCAGGTCTGGCATTCAGCTTCTTTCTTTCATTGCTAGTTTATTTGTCCATGAGCTAGTGCTCTAGTTTAGTCTCAATTGTCTTTTCAGTATTCTAGCCTAGGTGTAGGTCAGGAGGGAAGAAAGTGGGTTATGTGTGTTTCTGACCCTTCTGTTCGTTTTTCTGCCCTGCAAAAAAATTGAGTGAGCAAGTTTTTGTGGTAGTTTTTCATTCTTTGTAAGGCAGGGAGTTATTTTCCTTCTCTAAATACTAATATCTGATATATTTTGGATCATTCTTTCTCCACAGTGGCACTTTTTTTTTTAACTACTTGCATTAGAGAGATCAACTAATTTATGATGAAGCCTACAAACAGGAATGGATCAAGTAGCAATAGAAGGTTCTCCATGTTTTTGTAGAAAAGACAGTTTTGCTGTCACAGAGTGCTTTGCTTTTGTGGCTGCATAGTATTTTTTTAATTGTTTTCTTCCTTATAAAAAATTTTAATGATATTTTAAAATAATCCAGAGGAAGTGGAAATAACCTTTTTGACATCTTTGGGAAAAGAATGTACCGCTAGATTGTTTGTTTGTTTGTTTGTTTTTTAACTTAGAATTTCTAATAAGGATTAACTTGAGGTGTGATTAAGGATTTGAGGTGATCAGCTCGAGCTTGGTACCCAGCAAGGTTATGGAGCAGATCATCTTGATTGTGATCACTCAGCACATCTGGGGACCAAGGGGCCAGCATCACAGCCAGCATGGGTTTAGAAATGGCAGGTCCTGCCTGACCAGGCTGGTCTCCTTTTATGACTTTTATGACTTTTATGACTCTAGGTGACTCACCTCAGCAAAGCCTTTGGCACTGTCTCCCACAGGATTCTCCTGGGAAAGCTGGCAGTCCACAGCTTGGACAGGCATAATCTTTGCTGGGTAAAAACCTGGCTGGATGGCTAGGCCTGAGGGGTGGTGGAGCCAGTCACAAGTGGTGCTCCCCAAGGCTCAGTATTGGGGCCAGTCCTGTTTAATATCTTTAATATCATTGTTGTTGGTGTGGATGAGGGGATTGAGTGTTCTCTCGGTCTTTTCACAGATGACACCAGTTTGGGTGCGAGTGTTAATCTGCTGGAAGGTAGGAAAGCTCTGCAGAGGGATCTGGGCAGGCTGGATCAATGGGCCAAGGCCAGTTGGATGAGGTTCAGCAAGGTCAAGTGCCAGGTCCTGCCACTGGGTCACAACAACCCTAGGCAGTGCCACAGGCTGGGCAGGGTAGCTGGAAAGCTGCAAGCTCCCAGTGGAAAAGTATCTGAGGGTTTTAGACGACAACTGGCTGAACATGAGCCAGTGTATGCACAAGGTAGCCAAGAAGGCCAGTGATATCCTGGCCTGTATCAGCAGTAGTGTGGCCAGCAGGACCAGGGCAGGGATTGTCCCCCTGTACTTGGCACTGGTGAGGTTACACCTCAAGTGCTGTGTCCAATTTTGGAAACCTCACAGCAAGAAAGACATGGAAGTGCTGGAGTGAGTCCAGAGAAGGGCAACAGAGCTGGGGAAGGGTCTGGAGCACAAGTCCTGTGAGAAGCAGCTGAGGGGGCTGTTGCTGTTTAGCCTGGAGAAAAGGAGGCTTGAGGGAGACCTTACCACTCCCTACAACTACCTGAAAGCAGGCTGTAGCCAGGTGGGGGTTGGCTTCTCCTGCTGCTTCTGGGACAGAACAACCAGTGATAGGACAAGAAGAAGTATCCTCAAGTTGCAGGACAGGAGGCTCATGCTGAATATCAGGAGAAATTTCTTCACAGAAAGGGTTGAGTCACCATGCCTGGAAGTGTTCGAGAAACTACTGTATGTGGCATTTAGTGCTGTGGGCTAGTTGTTAAGGTAGTGAGTCTTTTCCAACCTTATATAATTCTGTGATTCATGTAAACATGAAATATTTACCTTGATTATGGGTGCCATGATTATGCAATGTTAAAGGTGTGGTTGTGCTTTGAGAGGTTACTGTTAATTGTTGATATTGATTGGTAAATGATGGTCTTGGAATTTGATTAGGAAATTGAGGAGAACAAGGACTCTTGTTCTGTTAATGTTAATAATGTTAAGTATAATCTTAATGTACAACAATGTAACAACTGTTAATTATGTACTATATTCAAAATAAAACTTAGGGATTGTAAGAACTTTTCTGAGTCCCTACACCTATTTACTTGTTTTTGTCATCTAAACTTGACACTGGTGAGACTGATGGATGAGTATTATCAATAAAGTATATCAAAATTTCTTTTCAGCCAGTACTTAATGAAGAAGGAGAAGTTGTGTCTTGGGAGATGGTATGTCAGGCTTTCAGTATCTGGGTCCTTTCTGGAGCAGTGTAGGAATAGTAGGGACAGGAAAAAAATGTAGTGCCAGCAGAATGAAGTACATAAAGAGATTCCGAAGGTCCAGAACTAATTCAAAACAGTTGGTTAGAACTGCAGGCATCTTAGATGCCATGTCTGTGTTTTGTGAATCAATCTGTTGTGGTTGCTGACCTTGCTGTTTGTCTCAAAGGGAGCAGTTTGGCTACACTGGTGTGGTGCCTAACATTAGCAGCATTTGGGTAGAGGTGTATTTTAAAAGCACATGGACAGTTAGGTCTGGTTAGCTTAGTCTGAAAACTGGTATCCACTCTCAGACTTTGATTGATGTGTGTAGCTTGCATTTCGTGATTCAGTAGATGATTTTTTTTTATTTTTGTTTTCCTAATAATAGTCTGTGTCTGCATAACCTACAGGAGCATTGTTAAACGCTCAGGTATGATAGATTACATAGTAGCTGTTTTGCATCACAAGGATGTTGTTACATAGCCCCTACCCACAAACACAATTGTACAGATAATTCATCTGGTGCTCAGTAACCTTTTTTAATTTCTTCCCATTTTGCTTGAAGTTGGTGATATGCATTAAATCTGTTCCAGGAATTAAAACTTACCTTAAAATCAACTGGAAAATTATAATCCAATGTGTCACTTCTCACTGAGCAACGTTGTTTGCTTAAGTCCCCTTCTAGTTCTGTTTTATCTGGATGAATATTAATTAAAGGCTATTTCAGAAAATAAAAGACTTAAATAGACTAAAGCTACTCCCAGTCTCTATAGTTCCCCTTACTCTGTCAAAAAATTATTTGGAAGAAAGTTGCACATAATATAGCTTATGCAGAAATAAGGCTCCATGGTTATGCAAGGGCCTTAAAATTTGTCCATGAAGAGCAACCAACTCTCAGCTGTGATTTTGTGACTAGAGATGCCATGTCATTATGGGAATATCCACATGAATAATGGGTGGGATGGGGGGCGTGATGGATCAAGAGGCAAAGGTGTAAAGGAAAGACAGGAATTCGCAAAATCTGAGAATTAGGCAGAGCACCTGCTGTCAAAATACTCTTCTAAACAAATGACACAATACCTGATAGTGTTAGCTTTGTAGTAGATTATTTTGGCAGGTCATTTGGCATGGGAAAAGAACACTCTGAAGCTACAGACACTTGGAGGAATTTTTGTCTTTCCAGGAGAGAAAGACAGATAATTGGCAAGGCTTTAGACACTCCTTGCATGAAGCAGAATAGGCTACATTATATTGCCTGGGGGACAGACGAGGGAAAATGCAGCAGGGAAAATGTGTTTGAACACCAGTACATATGCCTTGTCTGACTACAGGATGCTGGTTTTGAACTTTAGAGCTTTTTTACTAACTTGAACATTTTTGCAGTAAGTGCACTAATTAATACCTTGTGCATCTTCATTGTAATTCAAAAATAGTTTTTACCATCGCTGCAAGAATTTTAAAGTCCTTGCTGTGAACACCCTCCCCTTTAGTACAGGAATAATTTTTTATTATCTTTCATTGATGAAAAATAATTAAACCTCATTTATTTTCTAAGTAGCTGATAGCTGGTGGTTTAGACTGGATGCCTTATAATAATAGGAAAGGAAGGTACTGTTCTTAAGCCTGAAAATTTTATCTTTATTTTGAAATTAAACTGTTCTTTGCTCTTGCTTCTCAGCAATTGACTTAAAGAATGGCTCTGGAGCAGTGTATCAAGGACCTGCCAGAAATTCTGCTGATACTACCTTCACTCTCTCAGACGAGGATTTCATGGATGTGGTACAACAAAAGATCAACCCTCAGAAGGTAAAGTCTGGGTGTCACAGACATACTCTCTTGTATGTAGACATATTATTTGCCTTACATCAAGCTGCGGTTCATGACTCTTTGCATTCTGAAATCCTAGTCTGGGATGTTTTGACAGTGGAGCTCAGAGTCAGATGAGGTATAAGCACATCAGTACCTTATACTGAATTAGCCAGAAAGCGTGACAGGGCGTTCATGCCATCTTTATCATCTTAACACAAGGATGACCACAAAGGGCTAAAGCAGGGCCCTGATAACACCAAGGCTGTGGGTTCAATACCTGTACGGGCCATTCACTTTAGAGTTGGAGTAGATAATCTTTGAGTCTCTTCCAACTCAGACTATACTGTGATTCTGTGACATAAAGCCTGGCAGTACAAAGTTAGGAGTTTGTTTATTTCCTGGTACTTCGCAGTACACAATTTGCAAGCTTAGGTTTGTCAGTTTGATCATTCAGCCTGTTGTGATTGTCATGTTGTAGGAAGTTGATGTTTGTTGCTGTGGTCTGATTTATTGTTAGTAGTGCAGCACAGAGAAATGTAATGACAATTCATGCCTGTAGGTGGTCAAAATTCACCAGAACCAGGATATTTTTCAGGGAAATAAAGATTTAAGGAAGATCTATAATCTGGGTCTGCACTTTCAGCCTCTTGGAGTAATCAACTGCTTAAAACTACTAATTTTACTAATAAAAATGCCTTGTGTAAAAGTAAATTAAACTGTCACAAATTTAATATGTCAGCTGACAGATTAAAGCTGGAGCAAATGAAACTTTAATTAAGCTCATCATATATCAAACGGTTCCTTTTCTTTGATCCCAAACAGAAGTTGTTGGAGACTTTGATTGTAAATTGGAGACTAATGATCACGGTGAATGTTTTTTATAAGTCTTACATACCACAAGAGTAAAACCCTTTGTGACCCTCTGTATACAGCAGGCATAAAGCATAAACAAACAAGATGTTGATGTGTAATCATCAGAATCAGGAGCATCATCTATGTTTAGGCATTAGTGTTTCCTTTGAGTTTCTGTGAAATTTTCCATCTAAAGAAGCTCAAAGCATCTATTCAAATTCTTTTCTGCTGGCTCTCTCTATTCTTTATTTGAATGTATTTCAAGCTAATGGAACTATGCAAAAGAACATTTAAAGAACTTTCAAAGAGCTTTCAAACAGCAAAGCCATAGTGAAGCAAAACTAGTTTTCAAAAAATAAAAAATTGATTGAAACAGGGTATACAGCTCTTTGAAGTAGGGAGAATAAAGATGTAATATACCAGCATTGAAGTGAAAATACTGATTGATTTATGACTTTGCAAATGCAATAAAATCTTGCTTATTTCCTGTTTGTTGCAATATGCTATGTATAAAGCCATTGCATTTCTTTGGCTTGTGTGTGTAATACATTGTGCAAGTTTATGTTTGTATTTGTTACGAATTTGAGTGTGTATCTTACATTTTCATTAGGTCTTTAATTTTCATTATATAGCCTTTTCATTCCATTTTTTTATTTCTTGTAATGGTATATGGATACCGATAGTGTGAGGGTTTAATGCTGGGAGCTTCATTTTTGTGCCCTGCTGAAGTTTTGCCATCAGGTTCTGTGAAGGCATTTGTCTTACACTTGGAGTCTCTGTGCTACATGTGGAAACGGAACAGGGGGCCACTGAAGTTGCTTTGTATTTATTTTATTTAATTTTTTCCAATGAGTGACAGACTTGGCCTTCTCTGCACTATAGATAAAAAAATCTGGTTCTGGATGGTATTAGAATTGAACAGGTTTTTTTAATAATTGATAGCCATTAAGCATTGTGCACTGAAGGCATTCTCCTGAGTGCTAAGCAACCATTCTTTGTCTTCTTGTTCTAGCAACGCTTTGATTTGTGAGTAAACAGTTGAATACATGCTTTTTTTTTCCCTCTTCTGTTCTTTTTAGGCATTCTTTTCTGGTAAACTAAAAGTGAAGGGGAATATCATGCTGAGCCAGAAACTGGAAATGATCCTGAAGGACTATGCCAAACTCTGAACTGCTTGATCATCTACCACAGCAGTGAAGAACTGTAGAAGATAGAAACTCAATTAGTTCAGAACCAATGATTTCCAGGCTAGTTAACATCAATGTACTGATTCATTATACTGCTAATACACAAGCTGATTTAATTGCTGTAGACAGAAGTTATGAAATTAACATAACTGTTACTATTGTCACTTTTTAGTTTCTCAGCAATGGTAGAGAATCATACTTTTCTGATTGCATATCTTTATCTAAATAAAATGTATTTAGTTCTTACAAAGAAGCATATATTTCTATGTTAATTCTGAAGAAAATTAAACCAATAGACTTAATTAATACCTCCTTTTTTGTGTTTGTTAGTCTTCATTCGTGTTGCCTTAGATAGATTTAGCTTCTATGAGTCTATCTGGTTTATTATTAAAACCAATGTTTTTTTGTCTCAAGCTCTCATGATTCTATCAACATAACTGGAACATGGAAGTAAATTCCATTTATTTACATCTTGTCATTATGTGTTTTTTTTTCTGCACCATAAAAAACTCTTGGAACTTTGGAACCCATATTGATTAACCATTTTCATATGTTACTCTTGCTAATCACTTACAAAGTGGTTAACATTAATTCTTTAGGGGAAGCTATTTCATGTGAGAGGCATTAACACTGCACCAAAGTCTGTCACTAGAACCAAACTGTTCTTCATGTAAATTCATTCTCATGGGGGCCAGCATGATGGCAGCAGGGAAAGATGGAAGTCAATTCCTAATTTTGACCCTATGGCCAGAACTGAGTTAGCAGCTCTAGCCATATGTATTCCTAAAGAAAGTATGCTTGTAATCACTGATTGCCACATGAACACCTGGAAATTTGGTTTCATCAAAGTGACCAACATTTTGTGTGCTCAGTTATCTTTTTTTCACCTTCAGATATGTTCTGTGTTACTACTTTTTGGAGATAGAAGAATTCAGGCCATCTGAGGCTTTTCTTCTTGATCAGAGGAGGCCTTATTTGAGAAGATGAAATTTTTAATTCTTTTGGGGTTTTTTTTGGTCCCAAAAATGAAAGGTACTTCCATTCCCTGACTTTGTGAGCAGATTGTAGACATTAAAGAACCTTGTGGGGCTGCAGATGAGCTTGACAGTTTGAGAATAAATTGTACATGTTCTAATACTAAGTCATATTCTCAACGAATTTATTTTCTCACAGCTGTACTATCAGCCATGCTTTGGTTCACGTGGAGAAACATGAATCTTAAGTATGTCAACAAGTATCTCATGTAATTCACACAATAAATAGATGGGAAACAGAACAAATAAGAAGTTTGCCATCTTAAAGAGGCCATCAAGTAGAAATTATTGAAGAAATGTCCTTTTACCACTTACCATTTACTTTTTTCACAGCAGTCGTTTTCATATATGATAGGACTTAATAATTGCCTGTACTGGCCAGCTTCTATTTATCAAGCAGGTTTATGTCAAATAGGTATAGATGTCTTCTAGTAGTTTCTCTCAAGAAATTGTATGAGAAAGAGAGATTGATTCCAGCTTTGTAATTTTATGCATGAACCTGGTACACCAAAGCCCCCATTTTTTTGCATACATCTTTCCTGCCTATAAATCTATATATACTGCCATAAAAATACTTTTATTGAGAAAAAGGAACTCTGAGTAACTAACTGTGAGACTAGGAAAGCACTTACCAATACATCCATATAAGAATATGGTATTTGTTGTAAATTACATGGTCTTGATAATTCACAACAGGTGTTTTTTTTTTTTTTCCTCAACCCTGTAAATAGTCTGAAATCTGAAAATACTGCTTCACAATGAGGGAACAAAGTGCTAGTAAGCTTTTTTTTTCTTTCCTCTATTTAAATGAGAAACAAAAATATTCAGGCAGGGGAAATTGGTAATACTGAAATTTGTTGCAATTTAACAGGTTGGAGATTGCTAAAGAACATAATTTTACTAAATGTTTTGGTATGTATTGGTTGAGGATGAAAGAATAACCCATTTATAGCTACTCTTGTGATTTCTGCCCTGCATAGTTTCGGCTGGACACAAAATCTTTACTCTGGCTACAGCTTTCTCCCGCACAGTGAATTGGTCATAGATGTTAACCTTGAGTGGAACAGAAAGTCCTGTTCTTCCTTTTGCTTCCCACACCCAGGCTACCTGAGCACTCCTCTCAGTATTGTGATAGAGTCTTTTTTAGGAGTATAACTCAGGTGTTTAATTATTTCATCTGTTTTATGGCCTCAATAGCTGCTATTGATTATTTTGTCATGTCGATTTTATTTCTAGTCTGATGTATTTACCCTGAGAATGTTCTAGTTAGCTGATGCTAATTAGTAACTTTACCAGCTTACTGTTGCAGATAAGGTCAGTTTACTCTGTTGAATATATGCATGATATGGTTTGGAAGTTTTGTCTTTTGTTTTCTTCCTAGTACTTGGAAACCTTCTGTTTATGGTTACTAGGTTTTAGGAGTAGTGTTCTCAAGAACAGGTAGTAAACTCAATATTTTTATGAGAATCCATAGACAGGAATGTTAGCCGGTTTGGAAGGTGGTTGTTCAAGCATGGATGATTCTCAGCTGCTTTCATCTAGAATAGTCTTCCTGTTTCAGGGTATTGTGTTTCAAACCTGTCAGTATCGCTTTTGCCTGGATAAGGTTTTGGAGACCTTTCTTGTCCTACACCTGCAAAAATACCTCTGTAATGGCAGGTTCTAAAGACATGCAACAGCAAAACATCCTTTTCTTTCAGGGTAGCTGCTTCTTTGAATATTCTTTCTTTGCCAGTAATGAGTGCCTTGGGTTGCAAAGCCACACTTGTTTACCAAGCAGGTCAGATAACTCTTCAATGATACCACAAAATTTAGTAGAAAATAAGGAGGCTTTTGCAAGCATTTTAAGAGTAAGTTTCTTAGCAGTGCATATAATCTCTTTAATGTAGAGTAGAAGATTGTCTATCCTTAATTGCCATGTGTGCCTTACAGTGTTTTGATTAGTAGGGAAAAAGGTGATGTCTTGACATCAGATGTAATGACACTGAGATAAGAATTCAGTTGTTCATCTTTCTGGAATAACTGAGTAACTGCTACACACAGCACAGTATAATTTTATTTCTCTTTTTCCTTCTCCCTACACTCATTACAGTCTTCCTCCTGGCTTGCAATCCTTCAAAAAGTAAATTGTGGTTCCACTGACATATGTCCTCTTCAGTTATGGGTTTTCTAATTAAAGGAGGAAAGCAGTAATAATGGATGGGGAAAGTTTATGCTTTCTAGTTGATTGAATTGTTCTTAATTAGTTTGTCTCAGAGAAGTTCAATACACCTTCCAGCTACCATCAATAATTACAGTTAACAGCTCTTTAAAAGTTGACAAGTGCATTCATATTCAGAGAATATTAAAATGAGTAAAAGTGGGGAGGAGCTGAGGCATGAGAGAGTGGTGAACTTGAGCAACTTCAGACAGGAACTTGGATGTTGTCTCCTCTAAGGCTTATTCCCACTGTTTGAGGAGGTCACTCCTAATGGTTATTTTTATTCTAGTTCATTGGACAGCATTCCCTGTAAAAGGTTCTTCATCACTCAGGAGTTACTTTGTTAAATTAAAAAGCTTTATGAAACTGAAGTGATATAATAAAGTATTATAAGTTGGATAAATAGGCAGTTTTAAATAGTTTAGTATACTTTTTCTTTTTTTTTAAAGACTCTCTAATATAATGCAATATTCCCCAACAGAGGTGAATGTTGCTGAAGTTATGTCTTCTATTTCCTTCCACAACCCTTGGGGGCAGAGCAGCATTCAGAAGGTGATGGCTTTGTTTGCACATAACACAGCCTCCTTCTAGCATGAACAAAGATCTCACTTAAGCCAGGAGAAAAGGAAGTATTAATACCTCCACATTCCTGCTATTTTTTTTTATTCTACTTCAGTTGGTGTAGATATCTTCCTACTTGCGTGAGAATGAGTTCTCCACAATTCATCTGCAGTAAGAAATTTTGTTCTTTAGGCCATTGCTGTTTCTTGAGCAGACTGACCTAAAAAGCATCAGACATCAGCAGATAAGAAGTAAATTAGGAAAAATAAAATAGACCATGAATGTGGTTTCATTTATATGACTTAAGTACTACCCTCATGATACAATTCAAATGTTTCATCTGTCTAAAAATCAGTTCACTGAACTGGCATGATAGGATCTTAGATGAGTGGGTAGGCTGAGAGGTGCTTGTGTTTGTGTCTCTCAGTAACCACTCTCAAAGTTCCCATTGTCTGCTAACTTAAATCACATATTGAAAGGTCACTGTGTCTCAAAGATAGACTCAAGCAAGGTATAATAATATGTGAAATTGTCTGAATTATATGGTGTAATGGTGTGTGCATCTTTCTAAGAGCCATTTTAGAATACTAATTTCCTTATATTTCCCTATGCTACATTTGCCCTGATGATGTCAAGTGCCTTTTTTCCACTGGAATAAAAAATGTGCATCACATAAGCTGAAAGAAAAATTGAGAATATCCATATTTGAATAAATATATCATTTAGGTATAATATATATATAATATATAATCTCATACAGTCATAAAATAGTTTCTAAAAAATTTCAGCAAGCTGGTGTACAGGATTTGTCCTTTCTTTTTAACCAGTTCTTCCTCTTCCCCTTTTCCTGCCTGTGCTCTCTTGCATTTTGCCAGTCCTCTTGTGAAGGCATGTCAGAAGAAGCATGAACATAGGCTAATGTAGCAGTCAGTTGTTTGTGAAGACCTGGATTTGGAACAGGAAAGAAGAGTCCATTGTAGTAACCTAGATTTTATCTGGACCTCTCTCAATGTTGGGTCATGACAAGCGAAGCTGCCATAAAAGTCTTACAGTTATGATTGCAGCACTGCTGTGAACTAAGTAAAAAAAATGGACTAAGTAAATGTAAGTTTGTGTTCCTATCTCAGCTTGTGTTTCTAACTGCAGCCCACACAAAAAAGAGTATGTTACTATAAAAGCTAAAAAAACAATTGTAGTGAGTTGTTGAGGTTTCATTGCATTCTCTGCCCAAATAGTTTCCTATTCCTGCACATTTACAAAGAAACAGAAGGGAACATACTCATCTCATACTAGAGTTGCAAAGTCTACAATCTGGTTAGTGTTTCCAGAATTATTAGGACAGCAAGTACTCACAGAAAATAGAAACTGAGTTGCTGTCTCTTTCAATCAATGTGCCTAGGTGAGATTTCAAAGCACTACACAAGTACTTTTCTCTTAGTGCTCTCTGTGTGCTGTTCTTTACTTGTAGTCTCTCCATTGAGATGAAGACCATGAGGCTTGTGAAGCTGCCTGACCACTCTTGGAGCTGCCTGACCTTTCTGTTCCCCGCTCCCCAGCATCTGCTTCTCTTCTGGCCAGAGCTGGTCTGTGCTCTGCACAGTTCAGCTTTCTGCTGCATGAATCTCAGCCTGATTTTCATGAACAATGGGAAATGCAGTGGATATCTGCTGTAACCTTATCTGAGCTCATAATAGCTCTGGTGCTGAGAGCCTTGTAGTCCTGTTAGGAAATGATGATAAAAGGTAGCAGAGTTTCTGACTGAATGTAATACATGTGGGTTTTTAGGTGTTTCTTTTTTCATGAAGACAAAATTAGTCCACTTGAGGACTGTATCAGGGAAAATACAACTTTCCCCACTCAAAACATACTTTAAATGATTTTCTGATTATTTTTTCAGTCTGTTTTTTACATATGTGACCAAGGGCAACAAGCAAAACTATAAATGTAGAAAAGAAGAAGGAAAAACAAATGAACAAAACCACTTGTCATTTTTCTTTTTCTGAATTAAAAAAGAAGACTTTAGAATGGGGAGATATGATCCCTGTTTGGTCTGCTATGCACAACCCTGATTCAGAATGCTTAAGCAAATGCCCAGAAATCATCCATCTCTGAGGCTGCCAATGGTCAACACTGACTAAGGTCCAGTTTCACTTTACAAAGTTCTTCTGGTAGCTGATCTTACTCATATCTGGATGAAAATAAAACATTTGACTACTTCTGTTTATTCAAAATTGGTGTGGGATTTTGGGGGTTTTTGTTCTGTTTTCAAAAAAGATATGTTTATCTGCATGCCTTTTGCAACTTCAAGTGTGGTGATTAATTCCAGGCCACTTAACAAGCCTGCAATTTCAGTAGTTTTCATTGTCAGAATCTGAGGCCAGTGTTGTTTATTATCAAAATACCTTATTTTGTAAGGAGATACTGATTTACAGTCAGAATGGCATGCTTTTATTTAATTTTCCAGTATTCCAAAAAGCTGCTGAAACCACTCATCAGAGGGCAAGTGCTCAGTTAATCAAATCCCTGCTTGATGGTGTGAGATCATGTGAGGGCCTCTTGCTATTTCCTAGCAGGACTATGATTAGTGAAGGAATTTTCATTTATTTATGGCAGTTTCTGTAACCATAGTAGACAGTCTTACTAAGACAGACTTTGAGAGTCTGCAGTACACAGGGAAGCTTCTAGTGAAGGTCTAGGAGACCTAAGAAAATTCTTTTTCACAGTGGTTTAGACACCAGAGGCTGTAATGTATCTTCATAGCTCTTCATGTAATAGCTTTCCTATAACAGCTTTGGACTCACATGATTGTAATGCAGTTTATGTGTGTTTCAGCTCTAAGCTCCAATAGTAAATGTAGTGCTACACCCAGTTAGACAGTCATTTTTGTTAAGTACCTTCTCAGAATTTCATAAGTCTGTCAGAAGCTTTCATGGTTTCTGAGATTTTGTAGCTAGTATAAAAATTACATAAAACTTTGCTTTTGGGGGCTGATAAAACACTATTTTAAGTAGATGAAAGTGGAGACATTTAACCCATGCCAAGCTAACAGTACTCCCACACAGTTTGCTCTTTCCCCCTCAGAAGAGACCGAAAATGAAAGCCACAGTGGGGTCCTGCGTTTTGAAACACTTCTAGGTGGTAGGTGCAAAGCCTGCTTTACATAAAAATTTAGCCATCGTGAAAACAGTTTGTCTGTAAACATCTTTGGTATGCTCTGTACTCCAAGAGGTTTAACATGTATATTTTATGGAGCACTCTGTCACTCTGTTGCTAAGTGATTGACAGAGACAACCAAAAGGCATGCTACATTATGTTATTTTCACTTATTTTTAAGTAATTCCTGAAAGAGCCAGTCTGTACTTTGATGATGTAGTCACTGATTTGATTGACTTAGAGTTGTTGTATGAAGGGCAACTAAAAGCAGACAACAAAATATCATAAATTCTAGTGAATTTGCACAGGGCTGATACTGGACTGAAGAAAATTCTGTCTTCAAAGCACTTGTGGGATTCCTGGTGCCTTGGTTCTGTTACCAGAGAAGACATTGGGCAGACTGTACTTCTCACGTTTTCTTCTAATACTTCTTACCTGCAGTTTTAGAATTTACATGCATTTTAAGGGTTATTTTGGAGCAAGGCAAATGTTGTGTCAAGTAACTGAAGTCATCATGGCACTACAAACCACTTTGAGAAACGTTAGTTCAAAACTTCTCAGGTGACAGTTCTGCAATTATCATTTAGTGAAATTCGGCTGATACAAAGATGGGCATGGATGTTACTGGTAATTAGTAAACTCAGATCTGTATAGAATTCTTAATTTGCTCATCAAAAACACTGTATTATCACTCTTTAACTCCAAGCAACAATGCACCTTTAAACAATCTACTTTTATGCCTTTTTTGGTGGTCATAAAAGAATCTGCAAATGTATACAGTTTGAAATTCTGATTTGATTAACAGGCTAACAGTCTAACTATGTAGATTGGAATTAATTAATGCACTAACTTTGTGTGTACCCTGCATGTTGAAACTGCCAATTCCTTCTTTGATGCTTGAAGTGGTATTCATATATATGTAAAGAGTCCTGATAATCTCAGATGGCAATCTCGAGGCTGCCAGTTAAAACCCATTCTGATTCATCTGTTCAGCAATCTGGGAGCTCGTCTGGGCATTCAAGACATGGGGAAGGAGCTGGAGAGAAGGAGGGTAGGCAAATGAAGCCAGAGTTTTAGTTATTTCAGGCACAGATCTATTGTCTGCATGAAATTAAGTGCCTTTGCTATGTGCCTCTTACAGCTTCATGATGTATAGAAAGCATCAAATACATTGCTTAAACTTTTGAGACACGTGTGGCAAAATCCACCATAAAGGTAGACACAGATCTTTCATCTGAACACACATTTCCATGCTGCCTTCTGTGTAACCAATTATTTAACACTTAAACGATGTGTTTCTTGTGTTTCTTGTCCAGAAATGGTGTTTGTGTCTTGTGCAATTGGAATATCAATATTGCTTTCACGGTGTTCTTTATGGCTAAAAATGAAAGCAATGTTCTGATAAAAACACTGTGACAGGCATAATGCTACTGATTGTTACCCACCAAAAACCTGTGAAGGCAATTATCCAAAAATGAGTGAAAAGCCAGAAACTCTAGGTAGCCCTGTCTAATTAGTGCAGCAAGTGGTTAAGCACAGTAGGACTGGTTGGCAGTATAAATCATTAATACAGATGGAGTGTTTTAGCAATATTATTTAGCTACTGGGATAATTGAAGTTTTAAAGGGTCATCAAATCTTGTGTTCCTCTGTGTACTCTATTATAAGCATAATTGCTTTCATTGATTGCTAGTACTGTTACAAAGTAGGAGTGGAGGGATGCTAATCAATCGTTGCACAGAACCAGAATAGACTCTGATAAGAAGTTCCTTGGAAGTTTTTGTTTAATTAAAAATCCAGCCAGACAGAAGGAACTCATGAGCATTGCTATAGGATGCTTTTTAGAGATTTGTAGGTGAACATTAACTCCATTCTGATAATACAGTCAGATGGAAAGCTTTCCTTGGGGTGCTCAAACATTAATACTTTCCTCCAGTACATCTCTCTATGATTATGCTGAATTTAATTTTCATTCACACATGGCAAGATAAAAGTTTAAGAATAAAAAGGTTCTGGATGTATATCGCCTAACTTGAAGTAGTTACAATGTTATTTTTCTAGGTCAAATAGGTGGGGGTTTTTTGGTTTTTTTTTTTTTTTTTAATTAGAGCTTTTTAAAAAGCTCTTACATGGGGATTCAGGTGTTGATTTGGTACTAATACTTTCCTTGGGCAGTGCTTGCCCCATATTTATCTTCCTGCTGGTATTGTTTATATAGTCTCCATTTTCTCAACTTTTAAACTAATCAGGGTAAGGGAAAAAATTGGTACGTGGAAGCTACCTGACTTGCTCATGGCCATGGAACAGGTGAGTGGAGCAGGTTCTTAAACTAAATCTCTGAAGTTCTGATCTACTGTGCAAAAAACTGGGAGTTTATTTTATCTTTCAGTTTCCCATTTCCTCAGGAGACCCATGGTCTAAAGATGCTGGAACCAGAAGCGTGTAAGAACTCCAGTCTTTTTAAGACTAAAGCTATGCAATAAGTTCTATAAAACTGGGTCTAGAACATCTGAAAATATCAGGAATGCATGGACTGGAGTTTCTTTCTAATAATGCAAAAATAGGCTTTGGTTCCAATGCTATATTTCTTCATTACTCTGATGTTCTTTGTTGCATTAGTAATAATCTCTTAAATATTTAAAATATTTTCCCAGTATGTTGATGACAGTGCCCTGCAAAAATGCCTCTTTAAAGTGACGCATAGATATCTGTCACAGAAGAACTAATTTAAAAAAGAATCTTCAGCAGCAGAAGGAGTGAAATCTGAGGGAAAGTTTATGAATCATTAATAACATGAATGCATTAATTCTCTTGCCAGAGGTAGAATGAAAATACCCCTGTTAGATATAAATGTAGTGTTTATTTAGCAAAGATGATACCTACATTGTTGGAAGGACTGATTTGTTAACAACTCAAGAGTAATTTCAATGATAGATCAACATGCAAGAATCTACAGTCAGGATGGCTATTTTGTCTTGGTGCTGGAGTGCTAGAAGTTTTCTTCCTGATGCATATAAAATCTTTGGATTCACAGATGCCATGTGTGGGTGGTAATAGCAATTTTGGTGGTTTCTCACAGAAGCAGCTACTAATTGTTATTTTCTTCTTCAATTTTACAATTATTAAAATGGTTCACTGAGATGTGCACTTTATGAAAATTTTACTGGTATTTTATGAAGTTCTCTGTATCAGCAGGAAATACAACCTGTGTCAGTGTTCATTGAACTTCAGAGAACAGTAGCAGTGCACTAAGACCATATGCATTCACAAGAAGTCAATAAACTTTAGATAATCTGATCAAACTGGAGCTGGTACATTGCTGAGTTTAGAAAAATTCCCTGTTAGATCTAAGTAAAATTTCAGTAGCCACAACTTACATGCTTTGTGATCAGAGGGAAGATTTTCACAGATATATTGTCTTTTACAAAGCCCATAGCATTTCTCTCATGTACTTAGACATCCAGTTTCTTCTGTTTAAGATTCAGTGCATGTATGAGAGAAATCTGCTGATAACCAGTCTGTAATTTCATTGCACTAAACTGACCACAGTAGAAGCTGCATTAAGGAAAGAGTAATCTTGCTCTGAAAATGAACAAACGTGTAACTTTATGCTTTTTCAAATGTCCTTTGTTAATAGCAGGAATCCTTTCTGCTGCAAAATTTTGAATGCCTTACTTAACCCCTGCTGTATCAAATGCCACAGTGTCTAGATCTCCACAATGGACTGGGTTTTTGCTTCCCTATTGTCTTCTGACTGGGAATGCCCCTTTTATTCCAAGGGTGAATGCTACAAATCATGTGATTTGGTGCTTCACCTGTCCTAAGGAAGCTATCCCAGTAAATTCTGAAGGTATTTTGCCAACTCTGCCCTCTTGTAATGATATTTTTTCTGACAACAGGGAAAAGGATGCACTTTTTTGTCCTGTTGAGCTGTCTTCAGAGCAAAATCTGGATTGGTGATTCTCAGACTTACTGAGCTGCAAGTAATTTTTTAATAATTGCTTTTCTCATTGATATATTTTGATAGAAGACTTCTCTCATCATGATTGTGCAATTGGAATATCAATATTGCTTTCACGGTGTTCTTTATGGCTAAAAATGAAAGCAAGAGATTAAGAAATTTAAGACAAGAGATTAAGAAATACATAAAATTAAGACAAGAGATTAAGAAATACATTGATGACTTTGTTGTTTCCAGACAACTGTACTAAGACACACAACTGCTTTAAGGAAGAGAGAAAAATCAAAGATTGGATTAAATTACGAAACCCTAAGAACTAGAAGAGGATATAACAATGTGAGCTGTTGTGAGATGGTGTTTAGTTGCTAGGTGCAGCCACATTATATTGGTGTTTTCTGCACGGTGCTATTCTTCTAACATGACAATTATTAATATTCCCTGATTCCAGTAAAATCAATTTAATTCACTTACGTATTGAGCAAATGGAAACCATCAAGTTGAAATTGTTGTGTGGCTTTATGGTAACAATATCTGTGCTATTATCATCCTCTGTTTTGCTATACTTACATTTCCTAAAGGCACTACTGTTCCCATAGCTGACCATATGAGAGGATGAAGAAACAGTTATATTTGCCATAACTTTGATTCAAAGAACATTACTTTTATGTTAAATGTCAAACTACTTGGATCATCATTGCTTGGGAGAAAAGGTGCTTGTCTGAAGGAGTAAGAAGCCATGAAATTTATATGCTCTCTTACAATGCCTTTCTCCTTCATATTTGAAATAGTTCCATTAGGGAATTGTATTTTTAATCTGAAGTGTTATTCAGCCTGAACATTGGCTGGTCATGATAAACATTTCTGTACTGGACATGGTCAGATTTGTTCTGCTGTGTGTCACAGGCTGGGTGGTATGATTAAATTATACCTGTCAGAGCTCTTAGCTGCGAAGGAAAAACCTTCTGCTTTTGGTTTTGGAGAATGTAAACGATTCACTGCTGTGAAAATCCAAGCAGCCATGAGAATGCTTTGAAGTCTTTAGATGACAGGCGTATTTTTATTGTAGTATTATGCATGCTTTTCTACTCTGTCATTTCAAACATTTTGTATAACAGATTTTCAATATTCAGTGTAGGATTTTTAACAAATATTAGGTCATATAAAATAATGATTTTTATTAATTAATCCTTTTCAAATGCAGTGAGGTGTTTCCAGTGTCTTTGCATTCATTTGGTGAAAAATTTGGAAGCCACTAGAAATATTTTTTTAACATATTGATCTGGCTTATGAATCAATTTTTTAGTGTCTCTTTTTTAGCATTTATTAATGTTTTTGTATTTTTTTGTAAGAAGACGATCACAGAATCATTTAGATTGAAGAAGACCTTTCAGATGATCAAGTCCAGCTGCACACCTAACACTGTACCACTAGAACATGCTTTTAAGTGACACACCAATGCAAATTTTAAATACCCCCAGAGATGAGGACAGCCATTTCCCTGGACAGCCTGTTCCAGAGCTTGACAACCATTTGGATGAAGAAATTTTCTGTCCAGTCTAAACCTCCCTGGTTCAACTTGAGGCCATTCCTTCTCGTGTTATCACTTTCTGCTTGGAAGAAGAACCTGAGCCCCCACCTCATTATAACCTCCCTTGAGATATTTGTATAGAGAGTGTGGAGGGGTTTGTGCCCCAGCTCCGTTGCCCTTCTTTGGACTTGCTCCAGCACCTCGATGTTTTTCCTGTTGTGAGGCATCTGAAACTCAACACAGGGCTTGGTGTGACCTTCACCTGTGCTGGGTACAGGGGGACAGTCACTGCCCTGGCCCTGCTGGCCACACTATTGCTGATAGAAGCCAGGATGCCACTGGATTTCTTGGCCACCTGTGCATATGCTAGCTGATGTCCTGCCAGTTATCAACTAAAACTCTCAGATCCTTTTCCACTGGGCAGTTTTCCAGCCACTCTTGCCCCAGCCTGTAGTCTTGAATGAGGCTATTGAGACCCAGTGCAGGACTCCACGTTTCAGCTTGTTCACTCTCATCCAGTTTGCTTCAGTTGATCAATCCAGCCTGTCATCTGTGAACTTGCTGAAGGTATACTCCATCAACATGTCCAGGTCATCAATAAAGATCATTAAAGAGGCCTGGCCCCAGCACTGAGCCCTGGGGAACACCACTAGTGTACATCTGCCAGCTGGATGTAGCTCCATTCCCCACCACCCTGTGGCCATCCAGCCAGTTTTTAACCCAGCAAAGCGTGCACCTGGCCACACCATGGGAAGCCAGTTTCTCCTGGAAAGTACTGTGGGAAATAGTGTAAAAGTCTTTAGTAAGGTCTAGGTAGATAAATTCACAGCCTTTCCCTCACCTACTAAGTGCATAACCTTGTCATAAAAAGAGATCAGATTGGTCAATTTGCTAGAGAGGGGGAAGCCGTGAAACTGAAGTTACAGCATTTGTAGAAAATCTCTGAAATTTTAATGCTATTTGATACTGGGAGGGAACCTTACTAAAAATGGTGTTAGCTGTCCCAGACTGCCTTATAGCTCTTAATATCTTTCGTTCAGAGCAACATTTTCTTCTGCATTTTCCTTTTTAACTAGTAGGCATGTGGGAAGACCACGTTTCTGCTTTAGCTTTGCAGGCATTCCCGCAGCCACAGGGCAGAGGGATGTCCAGGGACTTCAGAGTGCTGTGTGGGAGCTGCTGAGAAGCAGAGCTCAGAGTGGGCCATGCAGCTTGTGCTGACCTCTGTAGTCCTGCTGGCCTCTGCAGCAGCTCAGGCAAAGATAACCTGGCGTGTTCTTGCCAGTCTGTGGTTGCTACCCTGGCTTTGATGAAGGCTTGATCTGAAGACTTGATTAAGCTTTTCTCTGTGGAGACAATGAGATTTATGTGCATTAGCTGGGTGATTTGGGTCTGCTCTCCTGCTTGATGTGAAAACCGCAGTTTCATCCATTCAGCTGTAATGCCTGTGAATCTGAGATTTTACCCATGTATCTATGAACTAACACAAGGCTTTCACCTGATAACTGGGCTATGCTTGCTACTTGCTGCTTGGGGGACAGAACAAGGCATTTGACAGTTCATGTTTTATAAAGAGGTCTCTAAATGGGAAAAATTGATTTGTTTTCATTATGCTGTTTGTGTTATTTGTCACGACATTTTAATTACTCAACTCTGTCCTTAATGATTTCCTTGATTTTAACCATTAAGGAGGAAGCCTTTGGTTGGATCATTCTATTGGGGAAAATTCCCTGGCTTCCTTCTGCTGACCTGATGAATGTAAAAGTCTCTTTTGGTCTTCTGACCTTCAAACAATGGAGAGGGAAAATGCTTCTTTGGGAGCAGCAGGTGTGAAACCTTCCAGCAGCACTGCTGCTGAGGTGATTTGTACAAAACTTGAACAATGTCTAGAGGGGTTAACATTGTACTCTGAGAGCTGTTGATATAATTGTCAAAACATTTGAGCTAAACCCAACAGATGTAATAACTAGATCAGCATTGGTCATTTTGTGAACATTGCTCTTTGAATATTGCTCAGGTTAATGCAGTTTGGTGACAAAAATGTTGGCAATTTGTTTTCTTTAAATTAAAGATACCACAGTGAGTTCAGAGTAATTCTAAGTTGGAGTGGCTTAATAATAAGTTTAATGTACTACTGTTGTTTTTTTGAAAACCTAGACAACATATTTTGATTTCGACTCTATTAGAAATATTTCATGCAGCAGTAGCAATACTACACAGCATATTTTTCAGTTGTTAATTGATATGCACTATCAGCAAAGTGACCTGCACTGTACTTATTCAGGTAGCCAGAGAGCCGACGTAGAGTCTAAGTAGCCTCTAAATTTTTGATCAGACTTCTGCCCTGAGAATAAACACTGCTCAAGAACACTGGCCCCTTCCATCCCAGAGAAGCAGAGCAGTGTGCTGGCAGCTGTGGTTGGTGACACACATGCTGTCCTCAGGGCTGGCACCTCCTCTCCACTTACTTTTCCTGTGTCTGTTTGCTTCCCATGTCTGTGTGATCCCACCTTTCTGCTTTTGACTTTCTCCAGCTAAACCTTGTGACTAAATACAAGGTGTGGTTATAGCATTTGTTCTTTTCCATGTGTGTCCTGTTGCTTTTGATCTCAGGCCTGTGATGCAGAGACATCTGAACTTCCATGATTACAGCAACATCTCTGCACGCCTGGGGATGGTGTGAATCCCAGTGTAACCAAAAAGAGTGATATAATGAACAGGAGGTGTGGATACTTGAGGGCACAGACCTTTGCTCTTGAAGTTAAATTAACATAAAAATTATTTAGAATAATTCATGGAATTTCAAGTCTTGTGAATTAGCTGCATTTATTTTAGTAGTCCTATGCAATCGTTTATGAAAATTAAATATAAATTAAATTAAATATAACATGTAGCAGTTATATCAATGGTATATATAGAACAATGTGAACAGTTTCTGAGGAAAGAAGAGAGAAGAGTTAAGTCATTTATCCCCTTTTTTTACCTGACTTAAAATTAAATGAATGTATTGATGGGTTGTAATCTGATGGTTTTCTCTGTTATGTCTGCTACAATGAGATCATGCTTTTCAACAGTGTAAGTTTTAAACAGCAGTTAAACACAGGCTCTTGATTATAAAAGGCCTGTAAAAGCATGTATATTGATACAGCTATTTTGCTGCTCTATCTGTCAGAAATGCTTAAGAATTACCTCCGCTGTCGTAATTGTTTACAAAGCCAAAGAACATATTAAGCAGTTGAAGGTTACAAAACACTTTAAAAAAGAATTTGGAGTGATATAAACTAGTACTTAAGTGTTGCTAGATAATGGGAATGGCTCAACAATGTAAGTGTTTGGGAATAAAAAGAGCTTTAAATGTCTTAAAAATCCTTTCAGTTTGTTAAAAATTGCTTTTTATAATGGGATAGGCAGTTTTTACAGTTGTAGTTTTCTCTGTACTTTATAAATGAGTAGCACTTCAGTATCAAAGATTTGCAGACAATGTGATTAGTGATGCCTAGTGACAGGAAACACGTCATTCCACCCTGAATGGACAGTATTTTAATGAAAAGCTTAGCAAAGTGATTATATATCAAACAATATTTGCAGTAGGTGCATAAATCATAACATACTGCTTTGAGGACAAAAAAGGTATTGGTAGGTTACTTTTAATATCGACACAATGCCTGAAGGCCAATAGCAATGAGCACATTTGGGGGAAGGTATTTTTTCATGTCAGTGTTGTTTATTTTAACCACTTTATTATTATTCTTCATATCTTCTGCTTTTCTCTCTTTCTTGAATTGTTTTTCCCTCCATTTTCTCTTACTTGCTCCAGTCTTGACAGGGCTTTGATATTCTATGTATGCATTTGTTGAAATGCTAGAGGTTTATTTTTTCTGAACTGATCTCCAGTTCTGAGGGAATTAGCACTATTAATACTTACCTAAGTAGTACACTCTTGAGGTCCATAATCATATTTCAGATTTTTTCCTTCCCCTGCAAGAAGTCCCTGCAAATATTTTATTAGTTGTGCTTAAGGAAGATGAGGACACAGAATAATTGCTGCACTTTCAGTTAAAGTATTCTGTTTTCAGCAGTACATTTGTTACAGCAAAAAGTAGCAGAATGGAAAGCTTTCTTTCAGTATAGGTCCAGCTGCAGACCTGTATACTTTTTCAAGGCTAACTTTGGGTTAACATTGCAGAAGTGTATGGATGGCCCTGTTATGCTCTTTCAGGTTTTTTTTTTCCTTATGTCTTAGTTATTTCTGAGAGATTACATAAGAGGAGGTTTTTCTTATCTACAGTAAAATGTAAATGTAATCAATTCTGATTGAACAGCCTTTTAAGTTGACTTTCCTCTGAATCCTGTAAGTCCAGTTCTCACAGCATAATGCTATTCTCCTTGCTGATCTGAAAAATATGCTGGCCTGTTACTGTGAATATTATTTCTTTTGGAGAGAAGAGAGTGGTGAAAAAACACATCATCTAATCTTAAATCTTCTTGCAGAAGCAGGAGCTAAGTCCCTCTGGATTTCTCTTGGTGCAAGTGTAGGAAAGAGACTGCTAACCTGAGACACAGTGATTTAGAATGTTATTCTCAAGCAAAGAGAGATTCAACATTTCTAGGAGGTGGAGGGGCAAAATGCTTGAGGGATGTAGGGTGGTTTGAATGGGGTGTGCAGCACAGGCAGTGACAGGACACTGGTTCAAAAAGCAGTAAGTGGGTCTCTATTCTTTGGGTCACTTTCCACAAACCTGAAGAAGCTGCTTCATCTCTTAAGGGCAAAGAAAATAATTATTTTGATGGGCGAGGTGGGATGCTAGAGACTGTTACACGCTCTAGATGCCCTCAGGGAATCACTTACACGTCACAACCACCCCATGATGAAGGCTGAGTGGCTGTGCATATGTCCCTGTGTCCAGGTGTGCACATCTGGGTCTCATCTGAATTATACTGTCTTCCACTATGCTTCCACTTCCACACTGTGTGTTCTGTTACACAAATAAATAATTCTGTCAGCTTGAAAAAGTGGTGATCTTGCTTCCTCTCCTTAATTATCTCTGCATGGGGAAAGTACAAAGCTAGAACACCTCAATTCCATCATTTTTTAACAGCATCTCAACATGTCTGACTTACCAGTCACTGTTTTATCTTCCTTGCAGGACTGTATACTGTATTCTGGACTTTCAGACTCACAGGCCCGTAATGTCTCTGTCCCTAACAGCAGCATCATAATTCTTACCCCATTTAGGTAAAGCTGTATTTACTTGGATACAAGCCAGGTGAGTTAATTGTCAGCAGCCATCTCTGCACTGCTCCCTGGAAAAAAATTTTAATTCTTCTATCTTCCTTGGCCATGGACAGCAATAGCAGTCAAAGGTCCTCGGGAACTTTTGACTTCCCTAATCCCTTAATTAATCATTTATTTTTCTCCTTATTCCATACTCAGTATTTTTCCTAGGCACTATTGTTTTGGTTTACAATTAATGTGAAGGCTGTAGTTTAGCTGAAAATAATTGTGAGAGAGGAAAGCATGACTTCAAAAATTGCTTGTGTTGCCAAGTGCAGTATTTAAGTGGCTTTGCTTCCTTACTAATTATCTCTTCAATGAGGGATCTCAGAACTTTGTGTCATGTTTCATTATTCCTTGATATCATAGTTTACAGCCTGAAGAAGGTGACAGGATGCTTGCCTTCTCTTTAGTAAATTTCACCTTTTTAAAAGGTGTTACATTTGATTTAAAAAAATCAGTGTGTTCTGCCTTGAAGCTGTACTCATAATTGGTAATTTGGTAAAAACTATTAAGCTATCTTGCTGTTTACATGAAAAGTGTCTGTCTTCTGGTTAAAGGCGAACCAAATATTTTTTAACAGTATTTCAAGCATTATAAATAGCTGTGGTACAACTTTGTGAAAGCAGAAGTGAGTAATCTTGTCTGTATCTACTCTCTCCCTCCTCTGCAATCTTTGGAAATCTGCATTAGGACAAGATTTTTGGTCTCCAGAAGACAGGATATAATATTAACAAAAATTAAGGGCAATAGGAGCAGCACATTTCCTGGACTGAATGCTCTCTCTTCCATAAATGTCTGACTTTCTAGACGTCTGTCAGAACAGCCTGTGATGTCTTCCAGGTCATTTAGTAGCAATCTCAATTGTCACTCTGCAAACTGATTTAGCATTTCAGACCCAAAATTGTTCTTTAACTTGGTATCATGCAAGAGATCTTGTTCTGATGCAGTGAGGTAAATCCACTCACAGGAATTTAGTTCTCCGCTTGAAAATACTAGCATATTTGTTTTTCTCACATTCCAGAGGGCAACACAGACCTATGTCTAATGTTGCTCTCAACATCTGTTTCAAATATTTTTGGAGAGAGCTCTCTCTTTTTTTATGGTAGCTTGTGATGATTAGCATCTCATGCATGGCTGCTTTTATGCCAGTAAACTGAAGGATAATATGCCTATATAAGACTGTGTCAGCTGCTGTGAAGAGCTGCAGCTTGGGGTGTGAGGCATTTTTCCAAAGCTGGTGTCTGACCTTGATCTGTAGTCATAGCTGAAGTGTTTAATCTCCCTGAACCTCATGACCCCTCAGCCATGCAGCATTAGGCAATATTTTGTAGGACTTAAAAATGTTTCCGTAATCTTCAAAATTTACATTTCTTTTCTTTCATTTAAAAGAATATTGATCAATGGCATTTATTTAACAACAGGATAGACTCATCTGGATTCCTGAAAATTTACAAATGCTGTAATCATTCCCATTTCTAGTACATTTAATATTGACATGGATCAGTAACAACAATGCCTTTCTTAATGTAGCCATTTTTGCATGATAAACCTTTCTGAAGCCTCTCGACAGTGAAAAGGTATTTTTCATATTGCTCTGGACCCCATTTGTACCGAAAGTAGAGCATAATGCTTCCAGCAGAAATTCCAAATGTTTCATGGAAGTGATAAGAAGTGTCTTTCTTTTTAATGTGTAGAAAGTGAATGAAAGAAGTCCTGCATGGAGACTGACCACAGGAGGAAAAACCTCACTGCCTTGACATCCCTATGTCACTTCCAACTATTAGTTTTAATGTCTTTTTTAGGGACCACCACAGGAGGAAACATCTGTCCTGACTTTTCCTTGTTGCAATTTGGATGCACCATTTAATTTCCCCACAGCTGGAGAGATTTTTCAGTATTCCTCTGTAAGGGGACATTGATTTTGCTTATATTTGTTTGGTTAAATTTCTTTTCTAGGTAGCTTGAACTCATAGCAGCTGCTTGTGTTTACTGAAATTAGAGCTGAGTCTTTTTTGACAGTTTTTCTTTCAACAGGCATACAATTTCAACAATGTTGTTTTGGTCAATAAAACCTCCAACCAGTTCTTTAAATTAATAAACATTTTTATCAGTGAAGCATTTCAGTATTTTAATTTTAAAGTTTTTGTTTTGAAATTGTTTTGAAAAATTATAGTATACTCAGCTTATTTCATGTGTCAAAAGAGAATTTTCAGTATACAAAAGTGCATTTGTTTGCAAATGTCTTGTTACCACAAGATGTCTCTGTCCTTGCATTCCCTATAAATGATCATGCTGTGTTAAGTCACAGCTGAAAGAGAAGAGATCAGGTGGAACTCAAAAAATACTGTAAACCAGAAACAATCTTCAGGTTTTAATTTTCTCGATCCTTTCTGAACTATAAATTAGCAGGAGGTTTAAATACTCAGAGTGTTACTCTGAAATTGTTTTATAACTATCTGGGAACATTAAATGAAATCTCTGCTTAGATATAGAAGGTTGTAAATTGGTTTTATTTTAGTCTGCACTTTTAAAATGGCTATTTCTAGATCTAGGCTGCAATGACAGTCTTTTGTTTGAATAAACTGAAATAAAGTAATTGGAATAAGTAAACAGGAAGCAAGATTAAAGACATTAAAATCAAAAGAGTGTTTTGAAAAAAATATAAAAACTCAATAGGAAAAAAAGTGAAAAACTGGTGAATTGCATGATCACGTTCTGAGGAGCACTTTGGAGAAAAATGATTATTGTTTTAGTTATCTCATAACATGAAATCTATCTCCCTCAGATAGCAAAGTCTGGAAATTCACGGACACAGAATACATGTGTTTTCTCTCTCTTTTCCCTTCCCTCTCAAACCTGTTTCTTCATGACATGCTACTTCTCTGTCAGCTGTGACTGTAATTAGCACTCACTGTGGGACTGTGCTTGGAGAAATACAATTGGGAGAAAGGGGATGGTTCAGGAACTCCCATCGTCTGCACTTAGAGAAGCCAGCTTTGCATCCTTGCCTGCTTCCCATTGGTGATTATTCTGGTCCTGGACAGTACAGATTTACAATTTAAAGACTTTAGTCTCATGAGGCTTCATTTTACAATACTGCATAACCATTTGTGAAGTTTAAGAGATCTTTGTAGTGAAAGCTCTTTTTAAATAGATTGAAAATACTTCCTAAGCTACATGAAATAGCTTTACAGTCACTGAAGAAAAATGAAGCTGTGTCTGACCAGTCTTTTCTGAATGCCAGTGCTGTTGGGGAAAAAAAATAAAAATCTGACCTTTCTATTGCCTGCTTCTGTCAGGAGACCTGTCCAAAGCCACATGAAGGAAAAGTGTCTTCCAACTTTACCTCTGGCTTCCTTTCAAGTCTTAGATGTGACAGCCAAGTACCAGGGTGAGAAATGCCTCTCAACATCTGCCCTTTAGACTGCTGTGCAGAAGGGGAAAGATGCAGCTCTGAACCTTAAATGCTACAGCAATCAGGTTTCCTTTGCATAACATGTGAGGCCTGAAATACGTTAAGTGTGTTCAAAAGTTCTCAGAATATGGCTTTTCCTCTCTATGCTAATCAGGCATTCAGAAAAAAGGCGACTCCTCACAATTTGAGACTTACAACTGTTTAAAACCTTAGCAAATACCACGGTATGTGTATACTTTAAATGTCAGTGATATCTTTTCTGAGGAGATCAGGTTTTTGCAGGAGAGAGTGAAGAATATCAACCAACTGTAGCCCAGTGACCCATTGCTCATTGAGCTTATTAGCAGATGTGTGTGTAGCTTTAAATCAATGGCAGAGACAACTGCTTTGGGAAGAACCTCCTTGAACCATGGAAAGTATTTTAAGCATGTAGAGCCTCCTGTCATTTTGCCTTTTTTAATTTGGCTTCATTGACTTGTAAATGAAACTTGGTCTCCTTCCAGATATTTTTCTGGGGCTGTTTATTGGTTCTTGGGGGGACTTAAAAATTTACTGCAATCACTTTCTTGTGAAGGACTGAAGTTTTCACCTTTTGTTGCCCTTCTCTATCTGTAATCTCTACCATAGTCTAGCTTGCCTTTAAAAACAGTATCCTTGACCAACTTCAGCAGCATTTTCTGTGTTGATTCTCTCTTGCACCTTGTAGGTAGTTCTTCTGAATATTACCACTCATGTAAATATCTTCATCAAAGTTTATTTATTAGTTTTAGTGGTATTGTAATTATTACTCCCAGATGATAACCCCATCAGTTTAGAAGTCAGGAAAAAAATCTGTTTAAGCTGTGCTGCCTATAAAAATATTATCTTCCCTTGCACAGCTTTGAAGATCATCCATCTAAGAAACTGCAAGGGTCTAGGAGATGGTTGAAATTGAGCAGAGAAGATCTGACCTACAGCTGCTTTCTTCTTTTGGTTAGGTTTCTCTTTCCAGCTCCTGAGACCAAGCAGAGTCTGATTTATTTTGTACTCTACCCTTCACTGTGGGAGAGTTGCTATAAGTTAGCTTTTTACTTAGCTACTTAGCTGCTTGACCAACACCAGATTCCTGTAATTTTCTTGCACTCCAAGCTTTTGATTTAAATTTAAACACATTTGAAAGCATATAAAAGAAACCGTTATTCAGAGTCAATCTTTCTTTCAGAATCAATGAAGATATTTGCTGGGCAGAGAAGACTCATTCATACTTTGGCAGGATCTAAAGGTGCATATGGTTAAATTGCCATTCTTTTCATATGAGCTCCATGTGTTTTATCTGCTTCAGTGTTTTGGTCAGTTTGCTGGTGCCAGATTCTGTTTAGCCAGAGCAGCATCAGGAGGTGCCAAGCAGCAGCTTAGCAGCCTCAGGAGGTTTGGTCATCCCTGCTCTTTCTCAGAACAGCCTGAAACTGGCATATTTCCCCCTCATTTCAAGGTCTTTGCTCAGTGCATATTGCTGGTCTAGAAGCTCTCATCTTCAAGTGTTCACTATAACTGTTCTTCTTTTCAGGGGGCAATAACCACAGAAGGGGAGAAAAAAAAAGAAGGAAAAGAAAATGAGTACAATATTCTACACTGGAATTTTAATAAACTTCTTCCTAGAGACAAAATCTTTGGAGTTTTTATGCTTTAAAATGAGAAAGAATAGTAAATAAAATGGAACACATTTAGGATGTGAAAGTCTTTATTAAGTTTGTCTGTAAGAAAACCAAACTGGAAGATGTATTTTGTCAAACCTGCATGTAATATCCTTGAGAAAAGGTTATGTGAAAATGTCTTGAAATAAATAGCTGTTTTCTTAGCACATTATTCCACTTTTTGGGGGATCCTAAATGTTAGCATATTGAAAACTCAAAGCTACCCACACTGACACATGCTTAATTTTGTAAATGTACAGCCTCTAAGACCTTGGAAAATGTGGTGATCTAGTCTGAATGGTAGTAGACTAAAGTAATCTTGTGAACTTGAATTCAGTTATTGGGGAAAAGACCTTATGTTAAATGGCCAGTCGGGGAGATTCTGTTATGACCTGTAATGCAGTTTTGTACTGACTTCAAACCTCTTCCATCCACTGGACGATGTTATGCTTACATTACTTATGATATGTAGAGATTTTTAAAGTTTTGTTAGGTGCTTACAATGTTTTACCCTTTGTTTGAGAAATAAAGGAGACTGAAATTCTGCAGTTTCTCATAAATCATGCATTACAACTTTATTATTTTTGGTGGATTTTTCAATTTTCCTTTGATTTACCAACTTTCATCCTAAAGTATTGACACCAGCTTGGAATGTAGTTGTGCAGTGCTTATGGTGGATGATTGAAGCCCTCAGATTTTCTCTGCTTTTCCAGTCAGGTAGAGGACCTACCCTCTTGACCTGGGAACTGATGTTCAGCATTTTACTAGCTGTGATTCTTATGTCCTGTTTGGACTTGCAAATTCCTAGTATGATTTCCCATTTTGTATATATTTACTTCACTTTCATATTGCTCCAGTTTGGGCTTACATAAAGTACAGAGTGTAGCTGTGCTCTCTGTGGCAGCAGAAAACAATCTCTGATTTCATGCAATCCAAGGTGAAGCATTCCTACAGGATGTTGTTTTCTCTTTCAGATTATGAGCTGTAATTATATTTTTTTTTCTTATCTCTTTAATTTCTGTTATTGTATTTTTTAGCCTTCTAGCTTATAATTTGGATTTTTTTGTGGTGTTACATGAAACGTTTTATAAAGGACTGTGCATTCAATGCATAATAGTGCATTGAATACTTCGTAGTGGGTTGACCTTGACTGGCTGCCAATTCCCACCAAGCCATTTTGTCACTACCCCCTCATCAAGAGCAAAGGGCAGAAAAATATGACAAAAAGCTCATGGTTCGAGACGGGAATAGGGAGGAGGGACACCAAGGTCATTAGGGGGACGGAGCACCACTCTGGTGAAGAAAGGCTGAGCGAGTTTGTTTTATTCAGTGAGGAAAAGAGAAAGCTTCAGGGTGACCCAGTTGTGGTGCTTTAGTACCTGAAAGGAGCCTACAAGACAGGGACTATTTACATGGGCATGTAGTGACAGGATGAGGGGGAATGGATTCAAACTGAAAGACAGCACTTTTAGATTAGATCTTAGGAAAAAATTATTTACTCTGAGGTGAGAAACTGGAACAGGTTTTCCAGAGAAGCTGTGTCTGCCCCATCCCTGGAAGTGCTGAAGGCCAGGTTGGATGGGCTTTGAGCAATCTGGTCTGTTGATAGGTGTTCCTGGGGGTTGGAACAAGATAATCTTTAGGGCCTCTTTCAGGTAAGGTAAGATGTGTTTGTATTTTGACAGAATTGGTTTAAAACAATCCTGTGTCAGACTTACAGGTTTTCTTTTTTCCTCCTGATTAAATAATACCTAGGTTAGTGAATCTGTTGTTTTGACTTCAGTGATGTTTCTCAGCTCCTTAAAGTACAGTGTGTTCTCAGACTCGTAGGAGTACAGCTGTATGCAGAACATTTGAGTCCCTACAATGAGAAACAAAGAAAAACAATGTCGTATTTTTGAAGTTTTTCCTCCTCTCTCTTTGCTTCAGAGTTACTTGGCAGCTGATGTTTCTTAAGCCATTTTGCTGTTGTTTATGCATCTTCAGTCACAGATGCTTTGAATTATCACTCTATCATTTTTACAGCCCTTCATTTTCCACACTATTTTGTCTGAGCCCTGTGAAGGATGCTCAAACCACTACGATCAATTTGTACCAAGGGCATAGAGCTGTAGTATTATAATAGGGCTAGCCATTAATGGGATACTATTTGCATTTGTTTAAAAGAAAAATTTGTTCCTTTGGCTCTCTCTTAGCAGCATATTGTGAATTCCTTTGATCGTTTCCTGCTTTCACTGTTGAATCCATTTCCATTTTCTAGATATGGCTTTTACTATCAGTCCATTTTCCTACCAACATTCTTTCAAGAAATATTTAGTTATTTTTAGTGCATAAAATCAAAGTAGAAGCTCATCTTTAGAGTTTGTGCTTTTCTCTCACCTTAGCTGGAACTTGTTTCTGGTAGACTTTAACTATTGCATGATGTTTATTGTAAGATGTTTGTTATATGATGACATGGGAAAATGTTAGAAATATGTGTTCTATACAAAGTACTAATAAAACCTATATACAGTTCCAAGAAATGTTTGTGGGTTTCTTCTTACTGGTGCTCCAACTTTGGCCTAGAAACAGCTGCAAATTAGAAAAGTGTCAACATTGACTTATATTGTTGTAAAACTGTTCTGGGTTTAGTTTAATGGCACAAGCTGTTCCTGCCACTAATTTAGTTTGGGTTTGGCTGTATTACAATGTGCAATAATGTGCAAAACTTTGTCACCACGTTTTGGTGTGAGGGAGACACAGGCTACTATTCCATGTTTATTCATGCCATGTCTTTGCATTAGTAGGTCACCTGATTTCACTTCTAGGATTACACCAGTCATAAGCCCATGGCAGCGTTCCTGTAAGCTATGCAAAAATGCAAGTAACACCATGATGCTTGTGGGAGAACAGGCAACATGTGCTGGAAGAAAGCACTAGTCAAGCAATCATTTTGTCAAAAAATCTTTCAAAATGTTCTGAACAAGTTTGGATAGACTGAGATCATACTGATTTAGTGCTTAATTTGGGTTGCTTAGGTCAGTGTCTTATGTTTTTTTGTGCAATAACAGCCTTGTTAAAACACGTGAACATGATTGCAAGGAATCATCTGCTTTTAATCTTAGACATGGTCATAGCTTGTAGAAAATCAAACTGACATTTCCATGACTATTTTTTTCATGTAGTGAAGAATTATTGGCTTAGGCTTCTTTGGGCTTTTTAACCACACTACCCAGCAGGTTTTATTAAAGAGGAAATACTGACCAAGGGGAGGCTATTTGTATCATATCACTGTCATTTCCTGGAAAAGTGTATGCTGTTTTGTGGGAGAAAGATGGTTGGAAATCAGCAGCAGGGTGTAGGCGTTCCTAGTGAGGGAAGGATGCAGGCAAAAGGGAGAAAAAAGTAAAGGAGTCATTTTGGGGCTTACTGGAGTGATGACTGCATGTTGGAAAGGCAGGCCAACAAAACCCAAACTGTGCTGAGAAGCTGGAGGGAATTTGAGCAAGGAGACTGGCAGGAGAGATTAGAAATAGACCACAAAGACCATGTGCCACAGGGTAAACTGGCTGCAGTTTATGGAGTTCAAGCCATGCAGCCTGTTAATGTCCAAGCTCTTTTCCCTGTGAGAAATGCTGGCCTCAGAAAGTCACAGTAAGGAAGGAGGCAGTACACAAAACAACTCTTCTGTCAAGGAGTAAGATCTGTTGGATTTTGCAGGAGTGAAAAAAGGAGATCAAGTAGGTGGATGCCTTTGCTTACTTGGCAGTAATTCTTTGTGTCATGACAGAATGCACTTTGCAGAAGGTTTGGAAATTTCTAGTCAAAAAATCCAGTCCATTGGTGTAATATTTTGTACTGCATTGTGCCTATCTAAGGAAAACCTGACATACATCTTGAATTGCTGTAAACAGTTGAAAATTTGCAATATATTTTCCAAATGGTATGTCAAATTCCTAAAAGATTGTGCATCAGAGTTATAGTGTCATTACCTGTGATGCCCAAAATGGACTTTTTTTTTTTTTTTACTTTGGGTAACTTTGCACTCTTTTCTGTAATGGGGTAATTTCATACTTTGGATTTGTGAAAATGTGAAAATGTGAAATCTCACATCCTGTTATTTCTGGTTTGTCAGTTCTGGACATCTCTTGTAGACTGGTGCTTTGCTCTCTGAAGAGATAGTCCTCTCTGCACTGGCACTTTATTCTGTGTTCTTCACACCATTACTTCTGGTTTATGGACATCAGAGAGTTAGGAAAGTGCTTGTCAGATGTTGTTTTCTGTGACTTGACCTTCACTTTGTTCCAGAGAGGGTCTTAAAGGTGATGAGGAGAGAAAACTTAAAAATCTGATCTCACACATAGCAGAGAAGATGTGATCAGATGAATTGCTAAGAGGAATTGGTGATGTACTCAGGTTTTAAAAGAAACCCCATTCATTTGAAAATAATAAATATAGTCGAGAGCCTCTAAAGAAGTAGGAATTGAACACAAGGAAACAGTTAATTAATAGTTCAGTTATTCTCACGTCTTAAGCCAGCCAGTATTCAGCACCAGAACCCTTTCTTTGCTTTCCTCAGTTATTCCACCTGTCTATGCTGACATGTCCTGTGCCTTATTGTTTTCTTTTCTCATGTAGGTTCTCTACGCATGCACAAATGTGAAAGCTGAAACAAGTCAGTCCTCCTATTTTGGCATATAACATCAGCCCATACATTTAAAATTCCTGAAGAACTTCCAGTGTGACTTGTGGCTTGTGTGATGGCTTTTATTTTTTCAGCCTCTCTAGTCAAAGGGACACTTCACTGTTCCATTGGGCTTGAGACGAAAGGTGTTTTGGTTTACCAGTTCCAGTCTGGTTTCTCTCAAGCCATAATTACATCCCTATTTTCCATACTTTATAAAATTGAAGATTGAGAATTGAACTGTCAGTGCTGGTTACACAGGTACTGAGGAAAGAAATAAGTAAGGAAATACATGTGCAAGGGTTTTAAAAATGAAGAAGGAATTAGTGAGTAAAAGCACCTCTCTATTCCTTTAGGCTTTCCTGAGCCTCAGAGCAATAAATCAAAGAGGAAAAGTTATTTTGTTTAGTTGAAAAATTATAAAAACTTAGCTAATAATCCAGGAGCAAAATTTGATGGGGAAGAAGTTATATTCTGAATAACTAAGAATGAAATTTAAACTACAGAAAGAGGTTTAGCTCTCAAATGAGCCTAACTGCCATATTCCTACTAAAAATTAGGACTAATGTTAAACTCCATATACGCACTTAAATGTTCTAGTGCTACATGATGGTTCTGCACAACTTACATTCCAATTATACTATATAATTCTCTTACATATAATGTAGTAGGATTTGTATATCCTAAATCAGGTTACCTAATGACACCTAGTATTTTATGTATTTACTGAACAATCAAACAGCAATCATAACAGTGTATATGAGAAATAATTTGTGCTTCACCCCAGAGGAATTAATGCAGAGTGTATTGCTTCTCTCTTCTTTTCCCCCGACAGAAGCTTATCTTAGTAATTTATTGTATGCTGAAAATAATTCTGAAAAAAATTGGGTAACTGCAGGTTACTTTGCACCGCCCTTGGATAATGCACTCTTTCTGTACTGCTGTGCTTAAACAGGATTAACAGTGGCTGCACAGTAGCCACAACACTTTATCCTTATTAGTAAAAAAATACAACTGGGATATCCTTACAAACACTAATTCTGTTACTTTTTAAAGCCCAGGGGGCATGGCATGAAGAATATAGCATCATGCAGGGCTGTCATAGTTTGTTGAAAACCTTGAAAGCAGTGTGAAATTTCATATTTTTTCTGTTATCGACACTTCTTCTTTTACTCTAATAAGGATTCTATTAAGATAGACATTTTACTGTCCTTTAAAAGCCTAATGAAATTATTTAAAAAAAATTACTAAAATGTCAAGCTGACTTTAATTTTCTTTATTGTCCAAGAACTTAAATTAGTCAACATAATGTGCTGCTTTAATCTGTTGGCTCATTCTCTTTTATATTTGCTTCAGTGCTCATTATTAATAAAAAAACATTAAAACTTTTATTAATATTTTATTCTTATTGTTTCTTAGTAATGGAAAGTCTAATTTTATAATGCAAATTACAGCTGTTCCGGTATATGCACAAAATATGTGAAATAACTCTCAACATTCAAAAATATGTATTTGAAAATGAAATTGTGGAGGCAGAATGATTAGTGGAGGAATTTCTTCTGCTCTTACACGGTTGTCACCATTAATGAGCGGATGGGCTTGAGAAGAAGGCTAGAAGGCCCTGCTGGCCTGCTGTGTCATGCTGGAATAGGAAGCTGGCTGTCACTGAGAGTTTCTGGAGCCAGGAGCAGATTTGTTCTCTCATACAGTGCTCTGAGGCCATGGTCCTGTACCCTGGAGAAAGTCTGAGCTTGTAAACACTCAGGGAAGAGGGCTGAGAGCTGTTTCCTGGGAATAAGCAGGCTTAACAGTGGGAAAAACTCTAGTTATAAGAAGAATAGACTGTTAAAGAGTATGAGATTGATAAAGAGACTGATGGAAGGCATGGTGGTGGAGAGGGGCTGATGCAGCTGACAGCCAGGAGAGGCTGATTGCCCAAGGCAAGGACGAGCTCCTGTTGCTCTGTGCCCAGGCTAGGAGGGTCACTGCTGGCAGGCTGTTTTTGCCTGCCTTTCTGCCTACCGTCTCCTGAGCACTTGGGACAAGTGATAATCGTGTCTCAGCCCTAATCTGCAGAGCATATAACAGTATATCAGAATCTGGATGAGGTGGAAGGCTCTGCAGGGGTGTGCTTGTGGCACTGACCGGGGACACCTCCATAAATGTGTGTGACTCATGGAACAGCTGTGCAGGGGCTGAGCAGAAAACACCAAGCACTTTGTCGAAATTCAGATGTTTTGCTGTGCTCAGGGCCTATTCTGGCTGTCATTGCATGGCCTTATCCTGCTGTGCCATGGAGCTCTTTCAGGTTTCAGCCTGGTTGGCCTCTGTCATGTGGCTTGCTGCATTTGCTGTTTGGAATTCGAATGCTGTAAATTGCTATAGCTGTCTAACCTCTCACAGGACTGTTCCAGGTTGCTTATTATTTACGTGTCTGCCACAGGTAGGCTGTGGGGTTTCTATGATAGGTAAGTGTTTTGACTTCTTTTTTTCTGGTAACACCAAATGGCTGAACTGTTTCTGATCATGAGAACAGGAAAAAACACTGCTTGTTACTTTGCATGAAGTAAGAAATATATGGCGTCTTTTCTGCAAATGCTACCACATCTCCAGGCTTTGCACTGGAAACCTGAACTCTGTCAGTGTGACTTTGTCATGTGTCTGACATTTGGTATAACTGTAAAAATCTGTCCAGATTTGTCTTTTGAAGTGCCACAAATGAGCATTTTTAAGAGAGGCTTGACAATGACTGTGTTCACTGAAGGTTTTTCCTAGTTCTGAGTATTTTCCAGAAAGTCAGTTTACTTTTATAAATGACTCCATATGACTAGGATGATTTTCTTTAAAATGATACTAGAGTGAAGAGAGGTTGGCAATTTAACCATGACCCCTTTCCTACTCCATAGAGTGGTATTATGTTCAGCATCCAGGCACAAGGAGAGCGAAGGAAAGGGAATAAAATTTACGAACAAAATTAGAGAAGAGGAGGTTAGGGCATAAGAATCTAGTGAGATATCAGCTGGAGTGGGAAGGTAAGAAAACTCTTGCTCTAAGTTAGAGGATACTTAGGGTAATTGGGAAGAAAACTGAGCTGGGTATGTTTGGGAAGAATGTCCTCAACTTTGATGGGAAAAGAGGCTTGGACTGTTTGTCTGAATTGCAGGTTTTCAAATGGAGGGAAATGTAGCCCTGGTAAACTGCATCTCACCAACAGCGTGGAGATATCCTGGCAACAGTGTGGTGAAATGGGGGGCTAGGTAGTGCTTGTGGTCACTGTGTTTGTGAAGGGATCTGAGACACACACCAAATGCATGGTACTTGGACTACCTGCTGAGAGCTGGGGCTGGTAAATCCCCAAATAGCCAGGACTTGTCAAGACACTGAAATATGTTTGATGCTAGAACTAGCTCTGTTTTGAGTTAGCTAATATGAACTGTCTTGAACAGGGCTGTATAGAATGGTTATGTATGTTTTGTAACAATCATGTCCAGTGGGCCGTGAGGCTTTTTAAAAAGGTGCTTCACATCCTGCTTGTCCTTTATTAAAATGAAGCTTCACTGGAGTGCTCTCCTAAGTATGATTTATCTCCTTGGCTTTTGGAGGCACACAATGTCTTACACAAGTAAGATCAAATTTCTCTCTTGTAGCAGGTTTCTTTCACAGGAAAAGGGTCTGAGGTGAGTTCTATCTATATTGATAGACATCTAAAAGTCTATGGATTTGCTTAATAGATCTGCAAGTGGAAATCAGATCCATTGATCTTTCTGTGCTTTACTTCCAAAATCTGGGATTCAAGCATTCCGATATTTGGAAACTTTTTTTTTTTCTAATCTCAGCAATCTGCATACAGGATTTGCTCTTCCTGAGTTTGGTAGTGAATTTATTACCATAAGCAAACCAAGGAGGCTGACTTCAGCTATGCATTCAGAAATACCACACTCTTGATATCACTTGATTGACTTTTGTCTTTAATTCATATATTTGCTCTGTTCGAAGCCTTGATTTTGGAAGAGAATCACATCATGAAAGATTCCATGACCTAACGTGTTTTTGTATATTGGCATGCAAGCCTTTTGAAATAAAACTAAGACAGGAAGAAGAAAATAAATCTGGAGTTATTTTTGCATGTTGCTATTTGAAATTATTTACTTCAAATTATTGTTTTTCATAACAAGGAGTTTATGGTTGGTTTTTTTGGATTTTTTCCTTAATTTAAAAAAATATATTTATCAGCATTGTAAGCCTTTCAGGTTTTTGTTTTTCTTGACACATAAAAATATTTTGCTTCATGGGATGAGTCAGTAAGTTTATGGGGTTAGAAAACACTTCCCTGATAGACAATTTATCAGTTAACAGTTGAAACAGAGGAAATTAAAAAGCCAGTTATAGTGGTTTTTCAGCAGATAGGAAGGCTGGAGGAGACGCAAGAAGTGGAGTCCACAGGCAAAGCCGGCACCCAAGATTGACTGAGAGGACTTCTGGACTCCTTTATAGGATGATATGCAGGAGCTAAATATCTGCAACCACTTCATTACCATATATTGCCATTCAGTCATTTGAAGGACTCTGCCATATATATATACACAAGCTGGCTGCATGTGTATATGTTGTCTAGGGGTCAAGTTTGAGGAGAAAAAAAAGCTCTGAAAATTTTGGTGTTAAAAGAGGTAGGAACAGCTTGAGAGCATTTCAAGTGGAGGACTTTGCTGACCTGAGCATGGCTCTGTACAAGGCATTGCATGTCCCTGTCCCTGTGTGTATGTCCCTGTGCCTTTTGAAGAAATTACTTGGCCCCAGGGCAGATGAAGCCTTTTACCAAAAAGAGGTTTTGAACCAGTGAAACAATTTCCCAAAGCCAGCCTATCAATGCCCAGTTTTCTAGTCCTAATCTCTGCTCTTAAAAGAGTGCAGAAAACCGAAGACTTGGGGTCCCTGGTTACGGTCATGTCTTTCAATGAAAATTTTAGTGGTATGTTTAAAAGGCTCTAGCTCATTTGCATTACAAAAAGCCTTGTAATCTTATTATGCTGATAGATACAGCTACTTGTGCTTAATTGATAGAATTAAGCAATTATATTATGTCAGAAGTGCCTAGACTGAAAAACCAATGTGCTACAGCATGCTAGCTCATATTTTTGATGCACTGAAGATCCTAGTCCAGTTAACAAGGCACTTGCCTTCAAAAAAACCCCTTTTATTTCATGCATACAAATTTAAAAACAAGCCCAGAAAAACAAAGAATGTATTACCATCCACGGACTGACATTTAATGCAGTTTATGTCAACTCAGCTGAGAATGGATTTGTATGAATTTAAGGAATTAATATCTGTAGCCTGTTACTTGGATCTGAAATAATTCATAGTTTTGTGAGCAAAGATCAAATATACAACCATCATGCAATTAAAAGGTTAGTTATTATGGCAAAGGTACTTACTGTGCTATACAATGTGTATGTAATTGGATTTTGCTCTACTACTCCTAAGATGAGAATGTGATATATGTGCTCTGGGATGTGGCCTAGAATTTCTAACCTGTGATTATACTGCATTTCTCTACTGAAATTGGATTTTCTTTCTGGCAGAGAATGACTGTATCCAAGAAGGCAGTTTGAGTATGAACATTCTGGGCAGTTCAGATCATCTTCATCATGTCTGAGAACATCTATAAATCTTCACCCTGTCCTATATAGCCTGAGATAATAATTGGCATCTCATTACCTTTTCTCCATATCAATAACTGAGTGAAATTTACCCTTCTGTACTGTATGAAAAGAATGGGTGAATGGCTTTTTCTGGACCTTGTTGTGTCCTTGGACAAATGTTCAGTGTGCCCATTTTTTTTGCAAATTTTCCCTTGTAGCTGTTAAAAAATATTTCTGCATTCCAAAGGGAAGCTTTTACTTGAGATTTGGCTGTTTTGAGTTATAAATGCCAGTGAAATACAAGATATATAAAGAAACTGGCACAACATTGGAATACAGTATGTAAACCAGTCTAAACAAGTAATCTGTTAATCATATTTAATATTTCTAAAGTACAATTTCTAACAATTGTTCATTGCCTTTCTTATGACATTCTTGTTTCTCGCCTATAAAATTGCTTCCTTATCCTCCACAGTACTTTTATGTTACATTGTCAAAGAATAATAAAGCCTGTACCAGACAATTTCATGAACATTTAGGTTTCAGGAAGATGAAGGTATGTCTAGCTACTTTTTTTCATTATAGGTCATTCTCAGCAACACTGAATAACTATTTTTGTATATATTAAGATTAAAAAACCAAACCAAACCAAACCAAATCTGTAAAAATAGTTTCTGGCATACCACTAGTACAATATTACAAGTATCTAGGAGTTTAGTAAGAGAAATAAAATGTGTTATTGAATCATAGTAGTTAAACCTGGAACTTTTGATGTTTATTGATCTAAATAAGAGATTTGGGAAAAGAGGCATAGTTTGAAAGAAATATAGTTTGAAAAAGTTTATGATGTCTAAAAATGAATGATGCATATTCATTGAATTTATTTGCAAGAAATTATATTTTTATGAGGTGATAATTGTTGGCTCATCTTTAACCAGGCTGAGAACGTCACAGACTTCAGCACGGGTGCACCCAAGAAGGACAGGAGAAACTTGGTAAAACAATATACCCATCAAATCGGTCTTGATGGAAAACATTAAGAGTTAGTTTTTCAAGAAAGTGTTGTGTGAGGGAAGGTTTAGGTTGGATATTAGAATAATGTTCACTCAGAGGGTGAATGGGCAATGAACAGGCTCCCCAGGGAAGTGGTCACAGCCCCAGCCTGACAGAGCTCTAAAGGCATTTGGACAATGCTCTCAGGCACATGGTGTGCCTCTTGGGAATGGTGCTGTGCAGGGCCAGAACACGGACTCAGTGATCCTTGTGGGTCCTTTCCAAGTCAGGTTATTCTGTGATTCTGTGATGATTCTGTGAAAAGTGATCTTTTCCCTTAGTGGTGAAACCAAAAAGGGTGGAACTGAACTGAAATGAGTTGCCTTTTTTTTTCCCCTTCCCAACAGCAGAAAGAAATCAAAAAAGAAAATAAATGAAAAAATGCTGGTGATATTGTTAGACATAAGTGAAAAGAATTGCATTGCATTCCCAGTATTATATTTACTGGGAAATAAAGCATTTGACTTTCATTTATGGCACTTCAACAAGTCAAATGCATGTAAATCTCTGCGTGGTTGATTTTAGAACAATGGACTTTCTTTTCTTCCTTAGGACCTTTCAGGGCATGAAATGATCAAGTGATCTTGCCTTTTTTCTTAATACTGATTCGAACACGTGGACCATTGGACCATTTCCCCATGTGCTTAACATGCTCTTAAAATTTACTGAAAAAGCAAATTTGTTCACTTTTTCATTTATCACTTTATACTATCACTTTCCCCATTCTAATAATAGATTACGTTTTGAAAACATTTTATGAGGAAATAGGCAAGTGAAACAGAAACAGTTCTTGAACTGTAATTTCTCTTATATATATATATATATATTAGAAGTCTGTGCTATGAGCAATAGGCACATTTACTGAGGAAATCCTCCTCACTGTAACTGTAGTAGAGAAATGATGTACAGTGAGCAAGAGAGAAAATCCTGGCTGTGATCAGTGTCTCCAAGCCATATGGCAGGCTCTGGTCCCAATCCCTCATGGATGCCCTCTTCGACTTCAGTGGGGCTGCAGGGTGATGCAGCCCACGCTCTGCAGGTCATTTATTTAGCTAGATTTGTGCCCTCAGAGTATCAGCCCTATCAGCCTTCATTCCTACTCTTGCTTTTGCATAAGAGGATGAACTGCATAATTTTGTTGCTGTCCTGAAGGCAGCCTACATTAGCTTACAGCTTGTGTACTGTAAATGTTCTGAAGTAAATAAATTCTCTGCTGTTTTGTGGTTTGAGAACACAAGGATGATTACATTGAGAGAGAATTCACAGCCGAATTGTGGAAGTTAGTCAGTACTGAACAGTAAATCTCTTTACAGCATGTTTGTCCTCTTTTCCTCTTCTTTCAGTAGAAATTTAATTTGAAAACAGATGACTTCTTTTCTTCGCAAATAAAATACCGAGGAGTCAATAATTTTCTAAGTAATTTTCCTTTTGTGCATCCTGTTCTGACAATTCTGTAAAAGGCAGGTTTTTTTAATCATTCCTGAAGAACAAATAAGCCCAGAGAAAAACAAACAAACCTATTTTGTGCAGGTTAAAGGTACAAAACCAGATTAACCTCCCATTGTAGCTCATTATTTTTACATTAGCATGGGTTCTTTCATTTCTCTTTCTCCTGACTTCATAGAAATCCATGTCACACTTTGACACCTTTCCTCTGTTTTTGTAATCTTGAGAGAGTTCAGGCTAAACTGAGAAATACTGCCATTGATGGGGCAGGCAGGCATTAGACATTTGCCTCTGACACCTTTCCTTAATTTCAAACTGCCTTTGGAGAAGCTTCCCTAATTAACTGCAACTCTAAGAAACACACCTAAATCTCTTCCTCAGCCTAAGGATTACTCCTTGGTAACATTTCTTTTTCTTTAGCAAGTGGGCTGGTTTGTCTGCTGAGACTTGTTTAAAGCAGTCAGGTGCATTTCTTCCACTTTCACTTGCGAGGCAGTTTCAGCAGTTCTCCCCTGTGTAGACTTGACTGCAGCTAGACACATCTTTGTTGCTGTTAAACTAGAAAATTGCTTTATCCTGGAAAGCACTCATGCACACTTTTGCCAGTACAGGATCAAAGTGGAAGGATGCTGTCACCTGATGATTCGTAAAATCCAGCTGGCTCAGCTGGTGCTCATAAAGAAGCACAAAAGCATAAAAGAAGCTCATGTTATCCCAGGTGATATCCCTGAGACAGATAGAGAATAAAATGATTTTAGACCCCTGCTGTTTCTGCAGGCACAGCAAATACCATATTCTGGCTTTGTAACATCTATGTTGACTTGATAACTGTCTCATACAGAAGTCCTCTAATTCTTCAGAGATAGAAAAATACATCAACATCCAGATACTTATTTGCTTGCTCAAGTTTCTGAAAATGCTTAATAATATTGTGGTGTCAATAAGTTTTTAAACTTTCACATGTTTACCTAGCCATGCCTTCAGTGAAATTACGTCTGGACAAACTTCTCTGTTCCAGCAATTATTAATTTCACCCTGGGTAGAATAGTGTTAGGATATTCTTGCTTTAAAGGAAGGCAGAATATACTTGGTTTCCTTGAGGCATACTAAAATGCTAATTTTTCATTTAAACCTTCATCAAACAGGATATTTTTTGTTTGTTGGTTGGTTTGTTTGTTTTGTTGGATTTCTTTTTTAGTTAGAAAACTCTAGTTTTGTTAGAAAATATAGAAGTGGACATCTGCAAAATTCTTATCTAATTCACAAAGTAAAAATAATGACAATTTACATGCCATGTAACCGAAAATTATGTATATAATTGCTTGTTTTAAATGCTGACATGGTTATGCCTGATTAGTATGGAATCTTGTAGAATTAATTTTGGTTATAAATCAAGTTAAGTTTTGCTGTCTCATTCACGATTTTGAACTCAGCTTAAAACTGACTGACTAACCAATACATGCTGGCTAAAATCCTGTCACAATTTTTTGGAGCAGAAAGGTTAAGAGGACAGATGAAGCAAGGGCAAATGGTTTCTTCCACTACTCCTTGGAGATCTCACTACTAAAGATCTCCCACATCTACTGTGTAATGAAATACCTGCTAATGTCCATATAGCCTCTGTGGCATCTAGCACTCATTTTATGTTGTCTGGTTTTGAAACCTTATAAAGTGTAATGTTCTGTAACCTTTCAAAAACATCCATAGGTGTGATGTCAATGTTTCCCAAGTACTCAGCTGTCGTTATTGTAAGCCTGATTTTTGTTTAGAAAAGCCCAGGCTTGCAATTCACTGCCTTGCAGGGAAAAAAAAAGCGGGGGGGAAAAGCAATATTTTCCATCTTAACACTTTCTCAATTTTCTCTTTAAAGTACCATTCATCTTTGGAAAATGAAATTATCTTTTTTATGTGCATTTATTTTAATTTTTTGATGCATCTCAAACCGAAACCTTTGCTGTTATTTATCTTCACATTTTAACTTGTGCTAGGTTTTTTTTTTTCCCATTGGTCATCATAATTACAAAAAAAAAAATCCCTTCTACTCTTGATTTTTACTTAATCCAAATTTAAAATAATCTGTGTTATTAAGGACTAACCTCCTAGTAGAAAACTGTGATGTACCACAATTTATATGTTGGCAACTTGCCCATAATGATACTTTAAAAAAGTTTTTTGCTATTCCTTTGTTGTGATATTGTTTTCATAGGTAGATGGTTTTATTCTACAGTGTTGTAGTTATTCTTTTTTTGTCCACTTACCCATTTTGAGAATTGAAGAAAAGATTTTTTTTCTAAATAAATTTTTTTTCTATGCCTTTGGAAGCTGTTAATCTTGTTACTCTCTATTGTGGGTTTTGATGAAATCTGTTTGCATAGTGAATACTGAAGGCAGCTCAGGAACAGTCACAGTTGTGCCATCTCCCCCACTCTGCTGCTTGGAAAAACAGAGGCTGTTGAGAAGCAGCAGTAATGTGCTATGCCTAAACAGAAAATAAATTGCTCTTTCAGTGAAAATGTGAGGTTTTGTCTAACGTGTGAGCACTGTGAATCTGCACACAGTGTCAGAAAGTTTGTGGGGGTAAAGAGCCTTATTAGTCATAAAGCTGACTATTTGTTATTGGTGGTATGAAATCATGGATGTCCTGTTACTTCATCTGCATTCACAGCATGGTAACATCTTCCTTGAAAAAAAGTACGGATAGCAAGTGTTGATGTGTTAAAAACTTCTAGTAACAGTCACTGTGTGCTCATCAGCTGATTCTTTGAAATAAAAATGATGATTAAAATCCTGTAGATTCATTACCAAATTTTGGATACAGACAAAATGTTTATCCAAGGCAATTCTTTTCACCACTAAATGTTATCTTCTTTTGGTATGACAAAATACCTTTTTTGCTTTAGTTTGATTCTTTACTCTCTAGCTTTCTGATTTTTTTCCTGCTTTAACATATAATCTTCTTGCTTTTTTCTTTCTCACAGAAAGGATGGTGAATTTTACCCAAATGCACTGAGCAACATTCAGTGCAAATGTCTGATTTTATTTCATTTGAGGTATGCTGACAGACTGTGTTTTAAAATGTTGATAGCCTTACAAAGCAGTAGGGAGATGGGCTTTTTTTCGTATGGTAAGCATCACTGAATTCCAGTGTGATGCTCCAATCTGATAAGCATATGAAAGGCAAATATATTTCAGTTTTGTATGTAACTAAACAAAAAAGGAAAACCAAAGTCTGTAGGGATGAATCCTAAATTTACAGGGTCAGTAAAATTTATTCTGCTGGAAAACACTTTTTAGTTTTTCCTCCCCTGCAGGTAAAAAAAAATAAGCTTACTGGCATGAGTGGCTTTACTTCACTGTTTTGAGATCGACTGTTTTAGGGAAACAGATTATTTACCTCAGTGAATGCCAGATTCCTTTGACAATTGACTTAGATTCTCATAATCTCTGTTTAAATTAAAATATGATGGATTTAATCCATAGCCTTTTCCACACAAGAATGTATTTGTTATTTAATTTATGATGCTTATGGAAATATAGACGTTAATGACAAAGTTGCCGTCATAGAAAATGGGAAAATGCAGCAAAATAGAGGAAACTTTTTTTTGGTTGGCTTTGCCTTTTTAGTTTTTTGTTTGTTGAAATGAAAGGCCATTGGAAATAGAAAGTCTGAAGTGTCTGAATAAACACCAGACTAACATTTAAATAATGTTCTTCCAGTCAGCTGTGTTTGTATCAAGGCTTACTTCAATTATTTATAAATTTGACAGGAATGCTAATAAGTGGTAAAATAGGCACATAAATTTTTCTGGAGGAATTGATTAGGATAAATTCAAAAACATTGTAATTATTTACTTTTGCTATTTGGATGAATTTAATACCAAGTATGAAACTCCATCTCCTGCTTCTTTTAGCAGAACCTTTAAGAACAGCAGCATGCAAAAAAAAAAAAATCCTGGTTTCTTGCTAGGATTTTAATATCAAAATTTAGCTGCAACAGAAGTCCATCCTTTGCTGCATAAGCAAAAAGTCTTTTAAGCTTCTGGCAAAAAAACCCTTCAGGCACTGCAGGAAATGAGTTTCAAATAGTTTGCCTATTTTCTTTCATCTTCTGAGAATAAGATGCAACATCAATTGTTTTGGTTGTCTTCATAGTTAAGGAAAAACATTTCATTTGTAATAAATTTCCTTTCTTAGATAAAGAGCATGACAGCACCATTCTTATGGATTACAAGCATTGCATTGTGAATATTTGAGCTTTATGTTTTCTTTTACATTACACACCTAACAGGTTTTTTTTAGTATGGAGGCAGATACGTGTACATGCATGCCCTTTATCTCTGGATACACATAATATTAACAAAACTTAGAGAAAAAGATAGGATTATGGAAGTAGTTTTCTTTGAAACTGCAAGAAGAATTGATCAGGCCATATGGCCTAAGAGTATTTATTTAGGAAATATAAGAATTGCTATTTTACAACAGTGAAAATATCTTTGAAATATATAATTACATGAGGGGAAACTGCATTGGCAAGTTATTTCTCTATTGATTTTTTTGCTTGGAAGGTTTGCAGAGGAAGAAAGTCTATTTTTACTTCTACAGCCCTTCTACCAGAATTTTGCTGAGTCTCTAACCCATTCTCATCTGTATTAAGTACTATTTTTCTTCCCTAAATTCTGCTTTTATGTGTAACATTTAAGGGAACTTTGGTGTTCAGGGAATTAATCTGTGTATATTTAAAACTCTGTTGAGCCTTGTGATTTTTTTTCAATTAGGTACTGTGCAAATCACAGAATTTTAAAGAAAATGCATGCAGCTGTTTTGTGAGACAGTCAAATTATTTGAGAGGCAGTTCATTATTCCTTCTCCTTTGTATGACAACAATGCAGGGGCTTTATCGACAAGTCAGATAGCTGTACTTGTAACAGCTACAGCCATTTTGACATCTTCAAGAGCTCAATTGATTCCCCACCCCAGTATTTACAAAAGAAGAAAAAGCTGGAGTTATATGAGAATGGATGCCTTCCTTCTCTGTCTGTAATTAGTGGAATGTAATAATGAACTTTTCACATCTTATGCAGTAATTTATTTTTTGTTTATTTGCTACACCCAGAATGCCTCTTTTGGGCTCAAGTCATACTTGGTTTTCCTGCTTGGAGACAAGAGTCTTAGTTGCTCTTGAATCACAGAGTCACAGAATGGGTAAGGTTGGGAGGTACTACAATGGGTCATCTGGTCTAAGCTGCCAAATTTGGCTGTCTGTTGTTGACAGATTGCGTAGAGGGCTGCACTCTTAATTCCAGTTGCAGCACCTGTTATTGATTTATTGCTGGCCATTTTCCTGATATGGTCTCATTCTTTCAGCATAGCTGACTTTTTTTTAGTTTTACTGGTTGCTCCTTTATGTATTAGTCCTTTTCTAGAAGGCAGTTTTTCATTTTCCACTGTTGCATTTTCCATAATGGGAACTTGCTGTGGGGAAACAGAACCGTATTTTATGGCATACCTGGAGGATTTCCATGCTGAGAAACCCTCTCTTAGTGCACTCATTTATACGAGGAACCACAAATGAGAGGCATAGATGAAAGAGAAATATCAAAAGCCAGGTTTTGCTTTGGGTTCAGACCTAAAAGTCCCAGACTATTCCTGAGTCCTGTATGTACTGCCTTTGAGTTTCCAAACACACTCTTGAAGTTCAGTGCCCTTCATGGCTGACTTTCACTAGAAACCTCTTTAAGTTCTGTTTCTGTGCTTAACATGTGCCACTACTGTGAAAAGCGATTATAAGACAGAGACTTTTTTATTCAACAGTTGTGGCCTTTTTTGTATTCAGTGACATATCTGCTGACTTCAGTCATACATGTGAGATATGCTGCATTTACTCTACCTAACAAGGCAGAGTGAGCACAACTGGGAGAAAGACAAGTTTGCTTCTAACCTGTTTGTACTTCACCAACAATTTAGTCCTGTTTGTCAGTTTCTGTCAATTATCTGCCTGGAAAGTGGATACATTATGAGACACCATGGATAAGAACCATAATGGCTACTTACCACCTGAAAAGGTAAAAGTGTCCTAAAAACAAAGCAGTAGATGACATTGGCTATCCTAAACTGCAAAACCAGGAAAACAGTCTGGAAACTCAAAAACTTGTCTGAGAGGTTATAAAAAAATAATTATCTTTTGGATATCCCAGGTTAAATTAACAACATCTATTGGATGCCTTTAAATAGTGGCATCCTGAACACTCTTATACTTCTATGGTAAAAAAGCGACCAGTTTTTTATTCAGAATAGTGCTTATCTCTCTGAGAACTTCTCCCAGTGCATGCAGTTTTCCTCCTCTCCAACAGGCTGAACTCTCTGGATGACCTCTCTTCTGTGATTCTGGACACTTGCTATGGGTGCCTGTCTGACTCCAAACTCTGTGACTCAGATCACCTTGAAGTGAGAGGATTTTATTTATCTGTCCTCCTCTGGGTCCACTTCTGGGGTTAGTTTGATTTTTCCTTCCCTTTGAGATGCTTTGGGCCCATCTGGATTCTATTTACTGTGCCTGGTACCAGATACATACACAAAAGTATTTTATTATGAGTATATCTGCTCTCATACTGTTGATAAAATTTTTTAATGGTGGTAATTTTGTAGTTGCCTGTACTGTTATAGGTGTGCTGGTTGGTGCTATTATTAAGTGCTGCTGTTATTTATTGCTGCTGTACTATTGAGTACACATAGTATTTGTAATAACTTGAGAGGGAGATATATATATATATACATATTTATGTGCATGTATATATATATATATATATTCACTTTATTAATCATAGATATACCAACTAATGGTTTTCTTAGTATTTGTGGTTATTTCTAATAAAGTAGAGAGACACAGGAACTGAAGCCTAGGTGCTATATAACCCTAAGGACCCTGGTCATGGGTCACTGCCACAGTGCAGGCTGAGTGACACACTAGGTCATGAGAGCAGGCAGCCTACTTCATGTAGGACAGTGGTGCCCGTGCTAGGAAGGACTCAGTTTATCAGACTGATTTATCACAGCTATTAGCAAATTAAAAATATCTGTTCACTTATGATATCACTTATCCATTGTTTTAGTCTTCAATATCTGTCTCCCAATTCTTCTGTACTAAGCATAAGGTTTGTCTTTCCCTAAAAGATCACGACCCTATAGACAATATATATTTATAAACTTGTATTGCTCAGTGCATATATACTATTTTAGCTTATACACATTTATGAAAAATGTTGACAGCAAATTTTCCATTTATTAAAAAATAATATTCAATTTCTTCTCTAATCTCAAATATAATCTGAATTTAAAAATAAACCACAAATAGAAAAAGAAATTGGGTGATGTTTAGGAAAATAGGCTCTTTGTCCACCAGTATATGAAATCAAAGATAAACATTCGAAAAAAAATTGCGGCTTTTAAACCTGGCATTTATTGGAAGAGGTAGAGAATCCATCCAGTACAAAATATAAGGAAGTTTTGTGTACACTCTACACAATTCTCTATGCTGTTTTCAGAAATATCATCCACCACACCTCTGGGAAAGATGCATCTCAGATTCATTTAGCACTCCTCTGTGGCTAGTCAGGTTATGAAATGAAAAGCATCTATTCCTATTCTGGCCTACATAGTCAATATTTCTGCACATGAAGTTGATAATGTGTGAAGACTTTTTTGTCATTTATTATCTCTTGAAAAATGATGTTTCACAGTAGCTGAAATGTTGTGGGAATTCAGGAGAATTTCCAAGGTAGTTTGAATGCAAGAAGATGGCCCAATATATTGAACTATTAAAACAAGTTAACGGAATTTAAAAAAATATTTTAGGAGACATGGAATAAAATTCCTTGCCTGTTTCTGGGGAAATATTTATGATGGTATATCCACAGTAGGCTCAAGACTCTCATCATTCCTAATTGATTCAGCACCTAAGAAATGGTGCCAACACATTTGTAGACCTCCTTCATAAGGCCTTACTCACACTTTCTGGTATACCAGATCCCTACAGTCAGAAACTGAACTTTAGGGCAAAATCAGTGACAACCACATCCTGTAGAGTTCAATGTCTGTCTTCCTTTGAAGATTCCATGTCTCTTGTCTCTCAGTGACTCTCAACACCCTAAGTCACAGCTAGTGATGAAATGTTTTCATGTCTAAATGGATGTCTAAATATTGCTCCGAAAATGTTAATCCACTAAAGCAATTGCTTGTAACAGGCAGACATGTGGTACAGGTTAACAAAACATGGTAAAGTACAATTTTTGCATGCAGGTTAAAGGATTGACAGGAAGGCCAACTGAAAATAGGAGGCTTTTCCTGTGCAAGCACAGTAAAAGAGACAGAGATCTTGCAGACATGACCTACTGGTCATCTGAAGTGGTTTTGCTCCGTGACATTGTGGTTTAGTCAAGTGGACCTGGGATATAGCGGACTAAAAGGTATAGTGAAATAACTATGGAAAAGTTCTGTAAGATTTCTAAATGTCTTACTATGTAAGCCTCCATTACATGCAGGAAGTTTATATGACATAAAGACAGCATAAATAGCAGTAAAGTTTTCTTAATATTTTCATGCATCTTTGGATGAACACTGTCATAATTCTAAACTTTTTATATGCCTTTCTGTCATGTATTTGTAAATTATTGACACTCATGAAATCAGAGCAGTCCTTGCATCCAAGTCCTTGCTGATGTAGATTTAAGCTTTCAGTGTAACTGGTGCAAATAAAATGTTGCTCATGGTCTAAAGATAGTTCATCATCAGCAATCAAAAAACTCAATATTATGTATTTTTTCAGTACTTGTGTCAAAAGCAATGCAGAGCAATTTACTCCAAGATTTATAGCCTGTGAAATTAAACATTTGTAAATCACTGCTATGTAGTTGCTCATATTTTGGTAAAGGAGAATTTAATTCTACAAAATTACTTTAACTTTCTATTGCATTTTTTGTAATGACCTCTAAAGGCCAGATATTGATGAACTGTGTTAATGCAATAATTCTTTTGCTTTATTGGTGAATGTTTCATGTTTTGTCAGGACAATTTGATTTTCTCTGAGAAGACGAAATGTGCAATGAATATATTTAGTTTATTTCCTCTTTAACATTTCACCCACTAGCTCACATTTATGACTGTTTCTTACAGTATATAGTAGCAAAAGATGACTTTCAAGTGTGAAGTCTTTTTCATGAAGCATTTATAAAACCTTAGGACACCATAATAGATACATTAAAGTGATAAGAAAATAAATATTTTGCTAATTTTGCATCATTGTTGACCATATTTGCTAGCTTGACCAGCTTGCTTCATGGAGATATTATGGACAGTAAACATAGCTTCAGAAGGACAAAAAATGTTGTTATAATTGGAAATATATTTAAAAACTAGCAGGCTGCTGTAGAACTTTAAAACCTTGACATTTTGATGTGTCTGACCGAGTAAGAGAGCAAGGAGGAAGTGCTTATTTAGACTAAGACTTCCTTTTTTCATTTACTCAAATAAAAAATCTAAGCAGTTGATGGATAAGGTTTTCCCCCATTTAAAATTAAAATGTCTGTTGAAATGAAACAGAAAAATGAAGGCTAATACCTTTCAGAAAATGACACAAAAGTAGGTAGTGACTAAATTATACAGATTACAGATATAAATATGTGTATCTATCTCTATATTTTATTTACCTGAAAAAGATAATTCTAGTACTTTCAAAATAAAAAATTTATGGTTTTTTCCCAAATATTTCCCCCCCTTGTCCTTTCTTTTAGATTTGGGTTTAAGATGTATTTTACAACCAAAAATAGAATATAATTTATCTTGGTAAGAACATATGTATTTTGACATTTTTTCTGCTGACAAACCAGCAAAAACATTCAAAAGAAAGAAAAAAAAAAACCCACCAGGCTACAGAGTGGTTGCTCATTGGATCAGCCTGTGAAAGAAAGTTATACAAACTAAAAGAATCTGAGAGGTGAGAGTATATTATAACTCAGGGGGGAGGAAGAACGTCTGAATCAGAAGGTGGAAAGGTATTTCTTACTTTGTGTGAGACGGATGTGTTTGTGCAGCAACCTACTTAATTAAAAAAAAAAAAAAACAACTAACAAGCGTGAAGTGTATATTTTGGAGATCATGGTTTTAAAAGTGAATAATCTAATTTTTGATGTATTGCCCTAAGTTGCTTAGATTTACTTTTCAACTCAGGACTCGATCAGCTCTGTGGATTTAGGTGTTTTTTGGGCAGCTGCTTTGGTGGGCTTGCTGAGCAAATCTTTGTTTAAAAACAGATGAAATATCATGAAAAGGGGCTCATGAAGATATCCGCTGGAAGATTAGAACCTGAATTGAGGCTTCAGATTAGGTGCCTGCTTATGACATCCTTGTAATGACTTGTTATTGGAGAGGAGAAATGTAGCTACTTCCCTTCAGAGCAATCTTAATGAAAAATGTTGACCAAATGTGTTGGCCCACAATGGTCTAGTATGGTCCCAGTGCTACAAGAGTAAAATAATCAATGATCAATTTTATATGCTGAAAGCAATTAGGGCTTGCTATAGGCAAGATATGTGTATCAAGACAGTCTTTGGCTCCACGTAAAATAAAAGATTTGAACAGCAAATATGGGGGATGGAGAAAAGATGCTGTCATGTAAGATTAGGCTTATGGAGATCAGGTTTTTTGATAAATGTAAACACTGTAAGAATGATTGTTCTAAAGATAGGCATGTTACTATGGTGACAATTGCATGATTCAGAATTGTAGATGTCCTCTTTCTTGAATAGACCCTGCAGTGAGTAAGCAGGATGTGTGTGTTTGCCACCATTTCCAAAACCAGTCTCTGTAAGACATGAGATTTGTATACTAATCAAGGTTAAGGAATTTCCTGATGACAAATAAGTAATTTTAAAGTCATTGTTTTGCATTGACTTGTATTTTTGACTCTTTTATTTGTTAGTTTTGTAGAATTTAAAATATGATACTTTTTTTCCTGATGAATAATTCTACCATTCTGCTACCTGGACATCTTTTAAGCCATAAATACATATTGGCTTGCTATGTCTGGTGCTGCTAGGATTTGTTAAATAATTTACTAGACTGGGAAAATTTGCTTCAGGAAAAGAGGAAATATATGTCTCCATATAAGTGTTCAAATACCTTTATAAAATAAGTCTTATCAATTATTTAAATATAGTGTTTTCATGTTTTTAAAGAAACTGGTGGAAAACTGTCTTTTAACCTTTTTTTTTGTCATACTTATTTTTAATTTTCTTACAATAATGTTATCTATGTGTGTGTAGAATTTTGATAAGCTGACACTAAGATTGATACTTATCTATGAGACAGTAGTAAAACAGATAATACACTGCACTGCATTCTTAGGAAGTTGAACGTGTCCTGTTGTTTTGTGCCAAAACCTTCTTAATACTGTGGTAATGTAGTCAATTTGCCTTCAGCTTTGAGCTGTATAGGATAAAAAATTATTAGAATAATCCAGTAGGTAGTCCAGGGTGTAAAAATATCCCAGAATATGTGGCAGCAGTTGATAAATATTCTGTTCAGTTTTCTACTTTAAAACACACATTGTCTTTGAGGTGAGGAGACTCACAACTATCTGTGTTTCCCTGAGGAGATGGTGTGTGTAAAAGCATGTAATAATAGTTATTATCCAAAGTTTCTATACTGAGTCATGGAAATACCGCAATTACCTGACAAGTGAAGTCGTCATGATAAAAACCAATACTGGACTGTAGTAACCTTCAAGTAACAGCAATCCAGTTCCTCCAAATGCAGCTGAGAATCTTGTCAGACTCTCAATTTTTTGTTGCATTGAAGAGTGTTAAACTTGTTTCAAAATATTGATTGCCAACTTCAGCCAACTAAACGGGCCTTCAGTAACTAGTTTTGTGTTTCCTGAGGCGTAGTCTGCCTACATTAGATCAGATATGAACAGGTCAGGTATTTAGGGTGCATCAGATACTGGTTAGTTGTCTGTTTAGGAATCTGAATGGAGGAAAATGAGTGCTAGTATGATGAAGTGGGCCCCACTGCAAGCCCACCACAGGAGCCAGCTGAGCCCATCAGCCAAATGTGTGGTGTCCCTCTGAAAATACATTTCAAAAATGGTGATTAAGACCAAGAGACAGGAAGAGCAAGACCAAAGAGTATGTCCATGGCAGAGCCTGAAGGTACACCTGGAGGGGATGCAGCCTGTACAGGTCTCATGTTGGAGCAGAGGAAACGAGTACCAAAGAAGGAGCAGCAGGAAAGAGCGAGCAATAAGGGGTGGAGAGAACACGCTGTGCCCTGACCCCAGCCTACGGCACTGCCTGTTCCCTCACCAGATTGAGCATAACCTGCAGGGATAATGGGAGGTGTGGAGATTGGGAATGGAGGAGGCAGGTGTCTGGAGTGAAGCTGAGACTGGGAATGGTGGAGGAAAGATGCCTTCTTTAGGCATTTAATTGTTTCCTTTTTTTGTCTCACAATCCTCGGTTCAGTAATTAATGTTTTATACTAAGCTAAATTCCCAGTGCTGAGTCTGTTTGCCTGTGATGGTAAGATTAATGAGATTTTTTGCTCTTGTTATTCCTATTTTTGTCCTTTCCAACTTGTGGGGAGTGAGTAAGAGGCTGTGTAGGCAGTGTGGGTGCCTGGCTGCTAGTTGGGAGCAATCTACCACAATGTGATCTGTTGGCACTGAATCTGCAGCCTTTTTTTTTTTTTTCGTATGTTGCTAGTGGCTCCATTTTTATGCAGATGCAAAATTAAACTGTTCAACAGAAATTATTAAAAAATAACATAGAGAAAATGCAATGAAATGTTGAGAAATCCTGGGATACTGTGGGAGAATAGATTTTCCAGGTATATTGCAAGATCAGTATGCTGTGTTATGCTGATTTATAAAGGGAGAATCCCTCTATGCTTATTGATCAGTTCTTTGAGAGCTGTAAAAGACAATGTTGTATGAGTATTGTGTGAGGAAGTCCAAAAACTTCAAAGGACTGGAGTCTGGGAGAAATAATCTTGTGCTATTCTAGTAACTTTCTTAATCCATCCACTTTTTAAAAGTGGCTAGGTGGGTCTTTGCTCCAATTCAGTTACTTTAACTTTTCAGTAAAGTTACTTTAACTTTCTCCTATTGTCCAAGAAAACAGTGGAGGTAATTTTTTTTAATGTGGGGCTCATCTTTCCAATAGCAGTACTGGATAAGGAAAATAAAATTAGAATATGATAGATTCACACAGAACCAAAGATGGAAGGTATAAAGCCCCAGGCAGATATCATTCCACCCCATTTTCTAATGTAATGTTTCTTCTAAAGATTTTTTTTCTCTCTGTTCCAATGAAAGTTAGCCTGGGCACTAGAAAAATAATATGCAGTGGTGTTCTTTATTTCACAGCCACTCTCAAGATGAAGGAGGCTATTTACCTCTCTAGACTGCACTATAGGCATCCCAGAAATGTCTGTATTTAGGAAGATCCTGGAGCTGCTGAGCCAACCCTTAGCAATGTTATGGGGGAAAGGGGCTGAGATCTGGCAGAACATGTGGATCTCTTTCCTGTCTCCCTCTCCCAGGCAATGACAAGATCTAAACTGCAGTGGAAGGAGGGGTAGGGAGGTGCTCTTGGAGTCACATGGGCTCCTTTGAGTACCAACAGGTAATCCAGAATACATGCTGAGGTATGAATTGCACAGCAGCTGCTTTTGAGCGATAGCCACAAAACTACACCTTCCTATGCATAGTAGTTCCTGTGTAAGTATCCCAGTGAAATGGATACTTAAATTCATAGGCCACAATGAAAATTAAAATGTGGTTCAGCTTCCATTAAATACATAGAAATGTTCATTTTAAAATTCTATCAGAATGTCATGATTCAGAAGAAGGCACTCTTTATTTTAAGATCTTATTGTCTTAAACATCCTTCTCTATGCTTAATGTTAATTCCACATAAATAACAATATCAAAATCAATGTAGTGTGATTAAAAAGAATTTTATTAACTTCAAGTAGGTGCCAGGTTTTATTTTGTTCTTAGATGTTCTGTTTCTTGATTCACAGTAGAGTCTTCTAACCATGAGTATGCATTATACTATTTGAGAAGTAAAATAAGTTGATGAAGTTTTACTTAATTTGCTAGGCAAGTAAAACTTCTGGAAGTTTATTGCATTTGGCATTGTCTTCAGCATTATGTTAGCTTCTGAATGCATTGTAGTTGTCTGCATGGGGAAGTAGATTTGGTACACAGCACAATACATTTTTGGCAGCTGGTGTGCTCTTGCTTTGTCACGCGATACAAATATGACTAGTAGATATTTGACTCATCCCTAGCTGACTGCCCTGTCTACATCTTTTGCTGAACCTGACTTATTTACTGATTTTGAGAAGATATATAAATTTCTTGAAATAGATATTAGAAACATAGAATCATCAAATGATTTGGGTTGGAAGAGGCTTTAAGGAGCATCTAGTTCCAAACCTCCTGGGAAGGGTCACCTCCCGCTAGACCAGGTTGCTCAACCTGTCTTTGAACACTTCCAGGGTTGGGATGTCTACAGCTTTAATATTTTTCTAAATGGTATAAGAAATTAACTGAATGATGATTTCTATCTGCACCCATTGGTCTTAATGCATGAGATGTGAAATTAGGATGCTCTCTAGTTCTTTGGTGGACATTGTGAATTCTGCCTGCTGTTGTAGCTGTCATAGAAGAAACGCTTTATATTACTATGAATTTTTGGCTCACCAATATATGGACATTGAGGAAAGGAACTCTGCAGAGAGCCCTAGAACTTGCCAACCCTCTAAAATCCTGGCAGAACCCAGCTTTTATTGTTTTATTGTAGTAAAGCTGCACCAGTTCCAAGTTACACATATGGAGAAATATGCCAACTAAACGTTTTATCAATTACATCAATGTACTTGTGTCAAGAAAATTGATTTCTCTGTAGTACAGACATAAGACAGAGAAAGAAAACTTTTATTTTTTGTATATGTAACATTGTTTTCATTTAGCATGGTCCAGATGTTCATGCATTTTAAAGGCAACTTTTACACTCATTTGGGCTTCTTATTAGAAAATACCAGTAGATTATGTTCCAGAAACTCTTTTCTCCTTTTTGAAATTGAGATTGGATTGACTGGCTTTGCCCATGATATTGCATACTGAAAGACTTCTTTGTTCACACATATTTAGTTTAATATTATAAATTCTACTATTAGGCACATGCAGAGTTCATCTTGCATAATACATTTATTGACTTGTAAGGAAAGCTGTTTTTCTTATTTTTAAAGGATAAAGATTATGGGTCTCATTCTTCTGTGGTTATCAAGAGTTCATCTCTTGGAGTAAAGCCTTTAGATTTTGCACTGAAAAAAATGATGAATCTGGATGGTCCTCATTATCATTTCAATCAAAATCTTCAAGTTTTTAGGGAATAATTTCCTCTGCTAACTACATTTTCACTAGAGACCTTTCGCCAGAGCAGCAGGTGCCAAATTAACCAAATTCTTTGTCTATTAATGCATTAGTTTTAGTTTTAGATTTTCTTCTCCTAAGCATAATTTTTCAGATGTGTATTATTGCAGCATATTCTCATTTCAGGGTAGGTGCACTCTCTAAAACACTGTTTTTCATTATCATAGGTGGGTTGTTTTGTTTGTTTCTTTGTTTTGCTTTTTGTGTGGTTTTTGTTTGTTGTTTTTTTTGTTGTTGTTGTTGTTGATTTTGTTTGTTTTTAAGAGAAGGAACTAATACTTCCTGTGTATTTGTAGAAGAGAAAGCAGGTAAAAATGAGATATAATTCAGTAAATGTCTTTCTGAAATTCTTTGGGGAAGACAAACTGATAGGACAAAATTTTTGGCATTCATGACGAGGTGGTCAGAGACAATTTTCAAGGTAGGAAAATGAGAATCAACTCTTGACATATTCAATCCAAGTGTCAAACCAAGGTCAAAGCCATTGCTGAACTTACTGAGATGTTCCTAACCCGGAGAAGTCACACAAGACATTTGTATAATTGGGGTAGGATAAGCCTTCAAATTTCCCACTTTGTTGTTTATTGTGAGGAAATCAAGTATTAAATGTGGTCTTTCAAGATCTATTTAAGCACATTTATGATTATTGAGCACTAGGATCACATCTAAACTAAGCAGCCAGCAGCTCTTGGTGTTTTTTTATTAACGTTGGCACCTTTATGGCAGTATTATGCAGTTTGATATTGAAGATAATGGCATCGAGGTACTAGAATGTTTCTTTTGTCAAGGTGTCACACAGAAATTTTTCACATACAATGACTCTGAAATCAGACAGTTCTTTTGTTATGAATTTCATGCCAGTTATGCAGTAAAACCACGTTTTAATTGACAGCTTGAGTGGAAGGAATTGTAGAGATGTTCTCTTATGAGATGATTGCCCTGAATTTTGTTATGTCACTAGAAGTCTCTGGTGAAATGTCAGCTTTTTCACCTGGAACATTGCTGATCAGCGCAATGCTGCACTAATTGCTCTGGCAGTACGAATGATGCAAATGCAAAGCTAGAAGTTCCTTTACCAGATTTCTTTTGGGATGGAAAATATCAGCAGCCTCTGATAACTTTGTGGTAAGAATGAATTTATAGCCATGTATTGCACTAGAAAATGCCTGTGCTGGGAAAAAACATGAGCTTTTTCTTAAAATCAGGCATCAATCGTGCGTGTATTGTGTGTGTACGCATTTATTCAAAAAGATGCAAAGAAAATGTGACCTCTGCATGCAAATAATTCTCAACGCCCAATATAATAATTGTTGTTATTATTATTATTATTATTATTCTTTGTTTTTCAGTAATGCTTTATCAGTTGGTGTCCTGGTTTGATGTTCTTGGCAATATGCTAAGTCAGAAATTGTGCTTGCCTCTAACGACCTGCAAGGATAGATGCTGCTCCTCTATGAAGTTGATAACTAGTCAGATTTTGTATTTTAGTGATGAGGAAATACCCTTTTCTTTTTTTCTTTTAGAAGCAATAGCTTTAAAAATGAGCTGGAAAATATCCTCTGCCCCAAGGTTGAAAAGAAACAATCAGTAACTGATTTTAGCCAAGGTTACATTGCTGTTTACCTTGTAATGATAATGTATGTAATGAGATACATATTCTTGTCACTTTGCATTATTTAAAGCTATCCTGATCAAATCTCTGCTATTGCATTATTTATGGTTTTAACTTTCCTGGAAAATTAATAAGCCTAGCTCTGGTATTGCATGAAGTAGAGCCATGCACACGTGTACCTGCAACATTTAAATTTAAGTCAGAAGCAAGATTACTTTTAAAAAATATAATCATCCTATCTTTGCAGACTTTAGTAGCTGAAGAGGTAAAATCATTGCCAGAATAAAGAATAGACGGTAAGTTTTTCTCTGCATGCTGGGTATGTCCTCAGAATTAGTAGAGGGAGAAGAACAACTAGATCCCTTCTTGCAAATCTGGTACACTGAAGTCTGGCATCTCAAACACGTCAATGGAATAAACTATTCTTATATCTGTACTAGCACCAGGACTTTTTATGTTTAAAATTTTAAGTAGTGGGAGAATCAACATAATCTTCTCTTCTGTTGGAATTCATAAGTTCCTATTTAGAGGGAGATAAGGCATAACCTACTGATGACCAGCTTTTGTCACTGCGTATATGGCAGAGAGTAATGATTTTTCACCTTAGGAACATGAAAATCCTTTCTTAACCTTTACATTTTCTGCTCAGTGGTATCAAGAGACAGGACTGTACCATATATAGATAACACAGTATATACTTGTGCCAGGCCTGGCTATAAGTTTCACAAGAGGGCTCAGTCAAGTTCAATGCATTCGGTGGAGTATCACCAGTTTAGATTAATTTGGTTTCTGCCCATTATGTGCATATGTGGGCAAATGTACGTGGGTGTCAACAATATTGCTGTTGATGTAAAGTGGCAGATTGCCCCAATAGTCTCATAATTATTAGTCAATTTTTCTGACTCATCTACTTATTTAACACTGAATTAAAAGAAGAATGAATGAACAAGTCTGCAAAGTGATATAAAAACCTTCATTTGAAAAGAATTGTCAAACAGTAACAGAGAGGCTGGACCACTAATATCTCTACTTGGGTTAACTCTTTTTGGCCTTGTCTAAAACTTGGACTTTCAGTTTCAGTGACTAAATTTTTGCAAAATTTCTTTCCTCTTCAGCTGGTGTGCCTGTGTACAATTCTCCACATCAGATTAGCAGAGAACATATATTATTTCCTTATTAGTAGATTTCTTCTTGAATTTCCTTTACTCATTGTAAAACGAACACCTTCCCAATTGATTCTTGACAGTTGAACCTGAGCTAGTAACATAACTCAGAGCAATTTCTTCATTCTTCCTCCACAAGTAGAGGGTTTAGAGATTTACTGTTCTGTTTTGTTCTGGTCATGCAGCCACAGCATGAAGGATCAGGTCTGCACCAGGGAAGGAGTCACCTGCAAAGCTGACAAAGTGAGAAAAAGGGAGATATTTCATCAAAGCTAATACTTTAGTCCTTAAATTAAAGCAACAGTCTAAATTGATATTCATAATGCTTCTGTTGGCTAGGACTCCCACAAATATTGTTTGCTTCTCCCCAAATTTAGAAGCTATGAGACAAGACAAGGCAATCTTCAAATTCATGTATTAGAACAAGGGTGTCATATTAATTGTGCATAATAGATGTGTAATATCAGCAGACCCTGAAAAATCAGAGTTGGATGACAAGAAGAAAAATAGGTCACCAACTCTTGTATGCATCCTTCCTGCATAAAATAGAACAGATTTCAAGTTTGGGTACAAACCCAAAGAATCAGATGTCAATAGTGAAGGCCAGTCACTCCAGTCAGGTGTCCATCATCTTCTCCGTGGGTTTTTTTTTTGCTGCCTGGTGTGGTGTAATTATCACTACACTGTCATAATCTCTGCCTGCTGCCAGTGCTGTCTCTTTTATATGTCTACTAACAAGTTGATGATGCCCTTCTGGTGTTCATTAGCCATTATAAAATCTTAGTAGCTACATCACACCAAATATCTGTTATAATTCTTCAGAATGACATATTTAAATATGCTGTACTTCTGAAGTTGCCACAGCCCCCCCTGGATTCCCCAGAAATGCCTTCTTTTTCACCGTCATATTTCTGAGCAGTCTTGTAGTCAGATTGAGTGTCAGGAATAGCTTACCCTTATCCATCATAAACCTCTGCACATGATGCCAAGTGCAGTGACCAGCCTGGCAGGATTACACTGGTAGACTGTGTGCGTGGGCAGGAGCACTCATTCCAGCATGGTGACTGGGAACTCAGTGAGGAGGGATTGACGTGTTGCCAAACGTGTGGCCAAACATCTCTGCGCCGTGCAGCATCAGTGGTTCAGGCTGCTGACAGCACACAGCTATCTTTGGCTTGGTGAGCTGGTGCTTCACCGCTCCAGTTCCTCTTTAGCAGAGCAGGGTGGCTGTGTGCACGGTGACCGTGCTGCCCCTGCAGTGCCCTGGCTGGCGTGCAGAGTCCTGCTGCACTCGCTGCACATTCAACTGCAGCAGCCACGCCTTCAGCTGATCCATGTTTTAGTCCTTCTCCTTACAGCAATCCAATTTCAAGTCCTGGCCTGCATGTATTTACTACGTGCTTCACAATGTTTGTTAATATTTACCGTTTTTTTTTCCATTTGCGGATTATATGTGGTGATTCTCTTGCTTTAGGCATCTAAAAACAACATCAACATCATGTGCTAAATGATCAGTAGCTGCTGTCAGTCAGCTGTCAGCATTGTGCTTCCAATTTTAACAACTATGCTTATTAGGTTACTGGTGCTAGAATGTGATGGTGCTAGAACTGCACAATTGCTTTGGGTTTGTTTTTTTCCCTTTATAAACAATATTATCTACAAATTCTTCGAGTTCTCGAAGATGAGAATGGATTGACTGGCTTCAGGTGATGCACTGGTGATTTGAAAGATCACACCCAAAAGAATTGTGATTCTGCATTTATACTTGCAATTAAATCTGACAACTCAAGGCTACTGGAAATGCCACTAGCCACTTTGAATGAAGTAGACCTGGAAAATTTTAGTCAGTATTTTATGTATTTAAGAAGAAAGACAAAGCAGATGGTGAAGCAATTTGTTCAGTGTTTTCCTGTTCCCAAAGTTAACAACAACTGGCTACAAATCCCAGATCTGGATGGAGTTCTGATCTCAATGCATTTGTTCTGGGTGAAGTCCTGGGCACACCACTCATATGATTTTAGTTCTGATGCTTATTATAATTTGTACCTGATATCAGCATCACATCTGAGAGATACAACCCCATTTCAACCAATTTCAAAATGTGGGGTAGTTGTTGACCACATCTCACAAGCACAAACAGTACAAGAATATGCACTCCCTTGCAAAATACAATGCAAGAATAGAGACCATTTAATTAAATGTTTTCTACATTGTTGTAGGAGACATTGCTGTGAGATACAAATAATTATTTAATGTAAATATCTGAAAAGATGGAACTACTGTTTTACCTTCACATTTCATCTTACCATTACTTTCTGAGAGTTTATGCCATCTCTCTGACAATTCAGCTCATGCTGATAATAGAAATGAAATCATCACCTGTGTAACTGTGCCTTTCTAGGAAAAATCCAGTTTTAGAAACCAATAATTAATCAGAAGAAAACCCATTTTTACCTGCTTGGGGAAAATTGGTAGCTAAGTAGCAAACAGTCCACAGTTTCAAAGAATACAAACACAAAAAATTGAAATTAACATTCTCAATGCTTCTATGACTAATTATGTCACGTAGCCACCATTAAACCATATCACAAAGGAAGAGTATTATAGTTATTCTGTAGAATAATTTTGAATGTCAACACATACTTTAAAGTATCTTTTTAATATTAAAGAATAATTGTATAACATTTTCTAAGTAGAAAATTGCATGACTTGGAAGCTGATAATTATTTCTCTGTGTGTGGCTTTCTGATTCCAATTATTTTTGGTCATAAAAATATGATATTTATAGTGTTTGTGTTGTTTTCTTTGTCATAAACTATCACTAATTATCTGTGCACAAATTAATTTTGTAAAATGTACCCTAATAGTTGTCTGCATTTAAATTTAGAATTTAGTTGCCCAGAATATACAGTTTTGGTATTTGGTATTTGGACATTTTGATTTGGAGACCAAATGTTTAAAAATCAGAAATAGCAGCAAGTGCTTTTTCAGGCCAGGTTTTTCTGCACAAATTTCTCCACTGACTGTTTTTCTAAGGTGGAGTATGTTTTCTATATATTTCATATTTGAGATTAATTAAACAATCTGGATAATTCTGAGACACTGTGAATGTAATAAGGGAATCATGAGGAACATTGTGTCGATTCAACTATTAATTTTATTTCATTAACTTAAGTTGGAGTAGGTAGCTGCGAGTGAAATAATTTCACTGAGTTCTGAGTTCAGAAAGGTCCTTCAAAGTCTTTTTTTTTGTGTGAGCTGATATACCTGAGGGTTCTGGTTTTAATGATTGTGCTTGACTTTTCTTCTCTGCCTCATTTCTGTGCAAAACCACCTCTAGATGTACGTGACCAGACTTAAAAGGTGTATCATGATAACAGAATAGTTAAGCTATTAATCTTCCTGTATTCTGAAGATTTGCAATGTAACTTCTCCAATAAAAAGATTCATTGCTTAGTCCCAGTGTTTAAAAATCAGTCCCAGTGTTTTTGTGTGCTAAGGATTTCCTCAGATCACCAGCTGACACAGATTAATACCATCTCCAAACCTTTGCAACCCATGCCCTATAATCACCTAAGACTAATGTAGAAGAGAAGACAGAGAAGTGAGGGACACACACAGGCTCAAAAGGGATGTGGAGCTTTATACACATAGGGACAGGCAAAGTAAGTCTTCTCCTTGTGCACCTAAGGCTTCTATGTTAGCTCTCTCAGATCACAAAATTTCTTGTAGTGACCTCAAGCAGTTTGGGAGAAAAAAATCCTCGATAATAGAAAAGAACAGTTTATGCTGCAAATAAAACTCCAAGAGCATGTGAACATACACATTTAAAAACGTGGTGACAGTGCCTCAAGACTCAATATTTGCTGATAGCATAAAATTGTATCTAGGTTCTTTTAGGTTTGTGCTGTTTGAAATAAGAACTGTCTGCAGTAAATCACCTGCTACCGTGTGGTATTTGTAAATAATAGCAAGGTCTTTTTATTTAAAATACAGTTTTTTACAGCAGCAGATGGAGCTTTGTCGATGCATGTGCTGGTTGGGATGCTCTGAACAGGGTTTAGTCACCAAGTTTAATGGCACTGCTATTGTACTTCCCTGCTTTAAGTTCCAGCTCTTTCTCCCCTGTGTTTCACTATATTCTACTAGTGCTTGCTCTCTCTGGTAATAGATGTAGATTTAAAACCACAGATGGATTAGAAGTAGAAATTTTCAAAATCAGCCTAACTCAGTGAATCTAAGAAATCCTACTATGACTTCATCCATAAGGTTATGCATCTAAATTCTTTTTAGACCTTCATGGAAATCTAGATTTAGCAGCTAAAGGTGGTGAATGTCTAACTGCAAATATTATTTGGCATTTCAGTGTATGTAATGGCTTCCTTCCAAGGCTTTAAAATATTTCCTGGGTCTTGAATCTCAGTTGCATATTCTGCCCTTCTTTTCCCATCTTCTCATGCCAGTGAAAAAAACATACACAATTAGTTTGTCTTGCAATGACTCTGAATTTTGAAACACCTGGAAATACTAATCTGTGCATGCTGAATTTTCATGCAGTTTAATAATATGTTTGATAAAGTATTCTTTTTTATTACATCTGTCAGTTTTCTCTTCCCATGAGGGGTTTCACATTGCAAAGTAATAACAGTAAGAAATTATCCAAAGTAGCATGGATTAACAGTTTTTTGATTCTATGAGTGGCTTTGCTTTCCGCATTGAATTTAGTGAATGTGAAACTAATGATTCTGAGTGAAAATAATAGGATGATAATTATCATTTGATGCTTTCTGTGCAGCTAAACCCTACCTATCTTTTGTGTTAAAACATACTTTAATATAGTAAATGGAAAATGCTACTGGGAAAAGACGAATACGTGAAAAGTATGTGGATTATATTAGTAGAGTTTTTAAGTTTTAGTAGAACCTTAAAAATTACTGTTTGGTCTACTCAGCTTCCTTTATGAATTCTTCCTGCTACTTCTACTGTGTTTTTGTATATTCTTCCTGCTACTGCTACTGTAGTTTTAGCAGTTATTACATAGATTTGGGGTAATATTTGTATTTCTTAATGAGAGACTTTAAAAGCCTCATTTGATGCAAATTGGGGTATAATTTTTTTAGTTGGGGGTAAAAGGAAGTGTATAATTTCAGCTTTAAGGTGTATTATTGGCCAATTATCTACTCTGTTGCTGGATTGTGACCAGGAGCAATCTTGAGGTGGAAGTGCCTGAGGCTGTTCATCACCTGTTTCCAGCGTTGTTTCTCATCTGCTTTGTTACAGGTGTTCTCAAACCATTCACATCTCTTTAAAAAATACTAAATTCAATTTTTCCGTGTTATTGGGGTAACACCTCCTTCTAGCAGCAGAAGGACACAGTTTCAGTGTGGTATTTATGAATCATCATAAGACCAAGTCTTATCAGAATTAACATGTTTTTTGTGTTGTATAATATAATTTCATTTTCAGATTTAACTACATGAATTTTCAAAAAAGTAGTAACACTCACAAACCTGTGGTTTTGATTGTTGTACTCTGAATAGAAAATGGAATTGAAAAATAAATTGAATCAAAAAATAATCAATGGTGGTAGTATGAAATCTGTTTATTGAGAACTTCCGTTACTTCCACTGTTAATATTGAATGTTGATAGTCTCTGAAAAGTCTATTAATTTAACCTGTCTGAACTTCACACCAGAACTTGTATTTATTAGTAATTCAGTAGTTTAAATCTTTCTGCAACAGGGAAAGCCTTATTTTATTTCTGCATCTGTCATTTGATGCTGGGAATTGATTTCAGTTTCCAGGTTGTACTGTCAGGCATGTGCAAGGTAATTGAATGGGTGAGAATGAGCAAACAAAAAAGTAAGGTTGTAAAATGCAAATAGTTACAAAACTGTATTAACAAATATCATTATTTATTTACTTTGCAGCATCCCCAGACTTTTTATTCAGTTCTCCTTCAATAACATGCTGATTTATTGTTATGTAACTTAGCATTATATTTTATATGTGCTGTGACATTATATTTATTATATTACTTTATTGTTGATGTTAATCAGACTATTATTCTTCTAACCGCAAAAGCTTAAAAATGTCTTTCATTAAATGACTTATAATCTAACACTCAGTGAAGCCTGAATAGCATCTGTCAAACTATTTAATTTTTTTTGACATACACAATCAATGCAAGCAAACACGGTTTTCATTTCATTATTCATCAACAAAGACAATATGACAATATCTAAAGCATTAATTGCTTGGATTAAAACATTCTGGCACATGTTATGTTTTAATATTTGACAAGAGTTTAATTTTAAAACCCCCTTCCCCAGCTGGGGTTGCGCTTTATAAAGGATTTCCCTGACATTTGGTTGAGTCACTTTAACGTGGCCTCACTGCCTGTCTGTGTACTGAACAATCCCCACAAAATACATGAGATCAAGGCTTTGCCTTTTCCTGGTAAGAAGAAATGTTTGATCAAAGGCTACGACTTGGAAATAAAAATGTGTTTCTCCTGTGCTGCTGAGGGTGCAGAGGGGAGACCCCTGGGTGGTCTGCGGGAGGACTCATCACACGGGGCAGCAGCTCCAACACGAGCCTCTTGCCTGGTGAACACGTGCACATAAATACAGGACACTGTTCCTCTCCCTTCCCTGGAATCAACAACATGGGTTCAGAAGGTCAGGATGACACAAAAGAACGGAGTAGCTAAATGTGTCTGGATTTTCATAAGAACACATTTTAAAGGCATTTCACCTGTGCTATTTCTGAAAAGTCCCAAGTTGTATAACAAGCAGTGCAGTGCCTTTATGAGCCTGATATCAGAATATCCCACAGGACCATAGATAGTTTATTTTTATAATGTTTTCATTTCACATGTTATTTTCTATTTCTCATTCTTATGTTATCTTTCTTGCTGAGCAAATACTATCACTGAGTGTAAGACTCCATGACAATGCCTCTTCTCTGCTTTCTTTTTGTGATTAAAACTTCTCATTCACAGCATATATTTTGTGAGCAGTAATGACTGAAAAATTACTTGGTATTATTATGCATTTATTCAGAAAATTTTATCTGAGTTGTAGTAGTAATTATTATCTCCTATTTATACATAGCTCAGCTTACTGTACTGCTTAATTTATTGGTCTGTAATTTATACTTCTCTGTGTCTAGTGTGGAACATTCATTCATAACAGGAGTTATTATGGTCTCTGAGGTTTGGCTGGCAATGTATTATAGCTATTGCTGTTATTCTCTGTTTTACCTGGAAACCACAGTGTCTCCAAATCTGGGGCAGAAAGCTGACTCTTGTCACAAAGGTATTACCAGTGAGGTAAGAAAGAGGATATACAGACGCATGAAGAATCCACTGAATCAATCAACAGATTTGTTGTCAAGTTCTTTCTGTGCCTGGCATTTTCTTAGGTTTAGTAGGCACAATGACAAAGAAGTTGCAAAAGAAGCTGAGTTTTCAGACTGTTGCTGTAGCCCTCATCAAGAACAGGAGTCAGTTCTTAGTGCATTAGTTTAGGCAGATGGGTGGAAACTTTTACAGACCACCGGAGTTAGACACCAAACAGGGATAAACGAGGACTCCTAGATATTTTTAATCAATTTTTCTGCATATTCTTCCTAATTTTTCACTTAACCGCATCTTGAAAAAAGGTAGGGATATCTAGGATTTTGAAATGGGTTCACTAAATTGTAAAGGATAAGATAAAAAAGTTAATTAACTGCCATATGATGAATGAGAAAAGACCAGTCAGAAAAAAAAGATAAGCAAGCACTTTTTTTTCTTTCAAAGGCAGTTGTAGATTTGTCTGGACTGCGAAGTCTGATATTTCACTTCCAACAATTAACGAACGGATATTTTCACATTCCTTACATTAACCATTCCTGTTTTACAGCTGGATGCAGTGCTCTGCAGAGTAACAATTTTTGATTTAACTCTTTGGCAGAAATTCTGATGCAAAGAGAGAGTGCATGGTGGCATAGTAAATTTTTCTGTTAAAAGTGGCAATGCCTTCCCAAAGGGACTACTTTTCTGATGTGGTACATAGCAGTAGTAACAGGTAATAGGTGATCGTAGACTTACTACAGAAAATTAATTGCATTGGCAAGCTTAGTCTAGCTAGGCAGAGAGCTCTAAGGAAGCCACATCTTCCTTGCATTATCACCATTCTGTCAAATTTGGTGTGATATATTCTGTCATTTTTATACAGATGCAACTTCTAGTCTTTAATAGACTAAAGAATTTATGTTTTGGCAGGATTATGAAAGACTCTGTCATTTTACATTAGCAGAAACATGAAAGACTTGCAAACTAAATCTTCATGCCTGGCCTCCACCAAACAAAAAAAAAGATAGATGTTAAATTTCTCTAATAACATCAGCTAGACTGTGTTTATTAAGGTTCTAAAATTTATATTCTTTCAGACTAAAATTATGTAAGAATGAAATTGAGCAGATTAATTAATATGAAAGAGTGTTCAGCCTACAAATATAATGAATAATACTAGCAAATCTTTAAAATCTTCAAGGAAAGGGGAAGGGAGCTTGCTATTAAAGACTGTTCTGTGCTCACATTTTATGTAACCAAGGTGATATTACTTCCTTTATATGTCAGAAATATGCTACTTAGGAGAAGCCAAAGAATCAAAGCTCATATTTTTATTTGTTTTTATCTGGATTACTTTCATGGAATCACCTGGAACTCATGCATAGTCTTTAATTTGTAATGCTGTGAACAAGAGGGAGTGAATCCCCCAAACCCCTTTCATCATTTGCCAGGGAAAAAGTCAGAGTGAGGCCAGAGGCCAGCAAGACTCTTACATCTTACGTTTTGTCCCATCTTACGGAGAGAAGAAAGCATCAAGGGAGAAGAAACTAGGAGGAACAAAAAATGAGGAGGCTGTAAACAAATAGGAAAGGGAGAGGTTGAAACTTCCAGGAGCTGATCAGGAAAGAGAAAATTACTGTCAAAACAGGAAAGGACCAGAAGCCGAGAAAGGAAAGAAGAAAAGAAAAAGTAGAGAAATTGAGAAGGTCAAAAGAAACAACACAAACAGCAAACATCTACAAATGTTCTGGGCAACAGTGTGGAAAAACTGTTATGTAAGATTGTGATGTATTTGTCTTAATAATGGGGTTGGATTTGATAAGCTCAGACAGCATGACCAGTTTCGTGCTCTCAGGGTATTCGGCAAAAAAAGGCAAAAGTTTTCAGTGACTGTTATCTTTTTTTAAGATGTTAGAAAATGAATAAGAATGTATCAGTGATATATTTCTAGCCTTCTAGCAACCTGTAAGTCACTGCTAGTAACCTAAAAGTCTTTGAAGAGTGTGCACTTTTAATCTACATCAACCAAATTTTTATTTCACCAAGACTAATTTGCAAGACACTCCAAAAGAGCTACCTGGCCCATTTTCACTGAATTTTGAAATAGTTGGAACATGTATATTTCTAGAATGAGCAAGGAAGATTATGATGATGAAAATAGACTACTTAAAATATTATTCCTGAACGTAGTCACCAAAACATAGAGGTGTAATTCCATCCAGAGATAAATTTGAAGAATCTATGTGTCCTTTAATATAAATAAATAAAAATTATGGGTAACTGCTCTTTGTAAACACATCAATGGCAGTGTAGGCAGCAGGTCAAAGGAGGTGATTCTCCTCCTCCACTTTGCTCTGGTGAGACCCCACTGCAGTGCTGTGTCCAGTTCTGGTGTCCCCAGTATAAGTAGGACATGGAACTGTTGGAGCAAGTCCAGAGGAGTGTCATGAAGTCAATAAAGGGACAGGAGCACGTCCCCTACAAAGCCAGGGTGACACAGCTGGGGCTGTTCAGCCTGGAGAAGGGAAGGTTGTGTGAAGACTTCATGGCAACCTTGCAGGATCTGAAGGGGCCTGCAGGGAAGCTGGAGAGGGACCCTTCATCAGGAACTGCAGTGACATGACAAGGAGTGATGGGTACAAACTGGAAGGGGGGAAATTTGTGTTAGATATTAGGAAGAACTTCTTTACTGTGAGGGTTGCAAGCCACTGCAACAGGTTGCCCAGAGAAGCTGTGGATGCGCCATCCCTGCCAGTGTTCAAGGCCAGGTTGGATAAGGCCTTGAGCAACCTGGTCTAGTGGGAGGTGTCCCTGCCTATGGCAGTAGGGGCTGGCACTAGATGATCTTTATTGTCCCTTCCAACCCTTACCATTCTGTAACTCTGTGATCTCTGAATGTTTTCTGCATAGGTATGGCACGTTTAGGCTTTCCCTCAAAAACGTGGGAAGGGACAGTAGTATTGCCCTCTGTCTCCAAAGCAGAGGGACATAGCTGGAGAAACGAACACATAGTGCCTGGCCTGAGCCTGGTGAGTGTTGATGCCACAAGGTTTTACCAGCTCTGGGGGACTGTGGTAAAGGCAAGGCATAGGGAAAGGCCTGTACCATCCTGCCAGACTGGTTCTGGGGCAGAGTGGTGACTCTGCAAAACACTTACGCAGGCGCATATTTACAGATATGCAGTCTTAGAGGCAGAGCCTTAGATGCTAAGAAATGCAGCAACTTATTTTGCAACATCAGTCAGTTAATCAAAATAATACAGATGGAAAATTATGTTCTCATTTAGTACAAATTGAATGTTCTAGGCCTTTTCATTGAGAAATTAAGCTTCATGAAGTTAATGAAGAAAACTTTTGTCTTATCTGCAAAACATAACAAAACATATACAGAGTTATCTACCAAAGATATAAATAGAGCTTGACTGGAATTTGTGGTTTGTTTACTGCTCCCTTTTTTGTAAAAAAACCCAAACTTAAGAGGCAGTGAGCCTCACAGTATGTAGCTTCCTTCATTATTTTATTTACATCTTGTTAATTAATTCCCCAAATCATTTCAGATTACTTTATGACTAAATAAATAGAAATACCATTTGAGGGACAAAGTATGCCTTGAAGAGAAAATACTCTAAGAGAGACAGATAGAGAACAGTGATGAGTTATCCTGAAAAATGCACACATCTGAAAGACGTGAGAGTGCTTCCACGGTTCCTTAATAGAGAGGAAGGAGCCCTGTGCCCGTGGAATCCCTGAGACGGCCTCAAATTGTTCCAGGGTGAAGATCTGGTATGGACAGAAGATGCAAACTCTGCGTGAGAGCTTTGGGAAGGCCAGGGTGCAGAGCAGCCTGGGCTGTGGGGCCCTGCAGGGACACTGGGGAGGCAGAGGAGCAATGGGGCCACTGCCCGGCACAACGCTGCTCCCAGGCATTTGTCTTGGGCTTGGAAATATTGCTCTGACATCTGCCTGACATGGAGGAAACTTGAAGAGATGTGCCAGATCTTCACTTATATCCAGACAAAGGACCTAAGGGAAGGAGAGGGTTGTTTCCTTTGTCCTTCTGGCCTTGCATGAATCAATGCTTTCATTAATCCTCAGATCCTGTCTTTTTCATAGAATAGGTGTTCACAGTATATTAAAAACCTAAAATCATGTGTTTTATCTCTTCAGCTGTGTTAGCAAGAAAATCTGGTCTAAACAAGTGCTTAAACAGAAGAGCCTTAACATATTAAAGTATTATTTTGAGATCCCTTTTAAGAAACTTCAGCCTGATCCCTTTTGCAGTGCTTTGAAGTGTGTGTTGAAGTTTGAGTTCTATTAACTTGACTGCAATTTGACTCCTCTTGATGTTTCATATAGCTGCTTTTTTCCTTACCTGTCCTTACCTTACCATATCCAGGGTAAGGCTGAGAAACTCAGAAAGGTATGTAAAAACGAAGCTGAGAAGTTATTTCACCCCTACTGTTCATGCCTCGTCAGGGTCTTCACTACAAACTGCAGGGGAATCTCTGCTCCTGCACCTGGAGCACCTCCTTCCCCTCCTTCTTCACCAGTCTTGCTGTCTACAGGGCTGTTTCTCTCATTTAGCCTAATTCTCTCTTCTCTGGATGTTTTTGTAACTTTTTTTCCTTCATATATTTGTTTTCACAGAGGTTTTAATACCACTGTTGCTGATGGGCTCAGCCTCGGCCGCTGGCACTGGCTCTTTTGGACATGGGAGAAACTTCTGCAGGTTCTCACAGAATTCACCCCTGTGAAAACCCCCACTACCAAAACCTGGCTGTGCAGCCCAAGACAGAAGTTTGTGAGAAAACAGTGCGTGGCTGGTGTCTCATAATTGCATCTTCCGCCTTGGATTTTGAAAGGAGCGAGAAGGAAGCAAACATGAAGACAGGAAATTGTTTTTTTTTTAACCTGGCCATGTTCTGTTCTGTTAAAGTGAACTTCCTTAAATCTGAATATGAAACCATAACAGTCAAAATATATACTTGATGAGAAAACTCCTATAAGCACATTTGTACATATACCTCTAAATATGGTTGTATACGTTTATATATGTGCGTGACATATTTACGTCTATATATATCTGGAACTTATGACAAAACATGTTAACATAAATGTAGAACTAAATATAAAAGCTGAGCATAAATGAAATTTACAGTAACAGGCCTAAACAAAATGATGTGATTGATTCACATTCTTTTTTTCACTAGCATGGAAGGGGCTTCCTTTTTCTTATAACTTTGCAACTTCCTTTTTTCTTTTCATAGGCAGTTTGCATTTTTATTGAAGCAGAAAAGATTTTTAAAAAGAGAGATGGAGAAGTCAAATTTCAATTAGCTTGCATGATAATAGGAAAGCAACAGAAGTATGATCCTAATCTGCAAAAAGTCAAATATAACTAGAAACAAAATTTAATTTATAGTTTTACATTGGTTTTTATATTTTGTCCATTTCAATTTTTAAAATTATTATTCCTATAAATTTGAAATATTCTTCTTGGTAACTGGATTATAAGGAATTTATCAATACTTTCCTGTACATTTGCATATGTATTCCAATTGTTAGGTTTAACAAAAAGGTGCTAGGGCAGGAACAAAGAGGTATGGACATATACCAAGATACAACATGCGCATATCAGTAGAAAAAACCAAAATCCCAGAGTTCTCAGCATTGATTTCCTGAAAATAGATAGGGATCTAAGACAATGACCAGCAGCTCCAAAGAACACAGGATCCACTGATGGGTGAAATATTCACCCCAGCTTCTTAGTGTAACTGGGGGTCACAGTGGTGCAAAGCAACTTGTACAGGGCTGCTGACAAGGGATCAGGCAAGAAAGACACATCATGTGGGTAAAAATACGCAGCCTCTTTGGGATATCAGCTGCGTGATTCCCACTACAGCGGAAAAATTAAGGTGGATTTGCAACTCAAGTCGGCCTTTAGTGAACTCAAAGCATCAACCTGACTTTTAATCAATTGTGCTGTCTAGGTGTTTACACACAGACGTGCCATTGCATAACTGCTTGCTTTGTAACAGCAGGAAATGAGACTGGGCCTCTGGAGAGGCTCTAAATGACATCAGAACTGTCTTCTGCACAGATCCCACAATTCCCAGTCTCCACAGCAGTAAAGATTATGGAGCTGCACAAAAACTTGCTCCAAGTACTTCTTTAAGGCAATACCTGGGTCTTACCTAAATGTCAGGAGTAACCCAGATGATCAGAGTATGGAGGACAGTGCCATTTTCCAACTCAGCACCACAGACATCAAATAATCTGAAAGTCACTAAAGACTTCAGAGCAAGAGCACAGACCTTGAAACACTACTCATGGCAAGCTCATGAACTGGCCATTTATATAGCCATCTTTTTATCTATACTAAAGTTATCACACGTTAACTTCTGCTTCTTTTTTGAAGACTGGTAAACAAGACTGGGAAAAAAAATGTTTCTTTTCTGCAGGACCTGTATGTCATGTGGACCTGTAATTTTTTCTAAGCTACAAGAAGTCTTAAAGAAGAATCACAGCTCAATAACAAATTATATTTTTAGCAATATTTTCCCAATTGTAGGTGACTCAGACAATGGAGACTGCCAATTCGTAGACAATTCAGCACAACAATATAGACACAAAGTACGCATAATAGCAGAGTACATATTTGGAGAGATTAAGAAACTACATATTTCACTGAAAGTATAATTAAAATCTTTAAATTTTATGGTTATGTGTATTATGTGTATGCATAGCACCCTAATAGGTTAGGAAAGTCAATTAATATTTTAATTTTTTCTTGATACTCCTTCATACTTTATCAGTATTACTTTGTTACAATGGCTGAGCACAAATGGCTCCTATGTGAATTATACATGAAAGGATATGAGCTACAAGTATTTTATTTACCTAGGCTCTTCTAAGGTTTATGTCCTTAGTGTAACTTTGCACTCCTATCCCTTCATCAGAAAAACTCCTCTGACATTACTCTCTGTATTGACTTTGCCTCTGCTCTCCAACTCCCTCTACCACTTGCATGTATTTTTTCTGATTCCTGTAGTCTCTGATATCCTCTTTTTCTCTGAGCTTATCACCCATTTATCACTGTATGAAGACTTATGACAACAATTCAAGAGATATCAGCATGTTATTTACATAGTTCCTATAATAGTGTGTATATAATTCCATCCTCTACCTTCCTACTCCTATATTACCATCTCTATCTCGATAACAGAAACAAAAACAGTGGAGGAAAATGAGAATTCATTTGTATTCATTCCTGAAAATTAACCTTCCTGTTGTTTTCAAATAAACTATTACTTTCTTATACAGTATCTGCAGCTTTCCAGTATAAATTTGTTTCCTTATCATTGTCTTCCGGTTTGGAAGAAATTCTGCTTCTTCTCCCTAAATTTTCCTGTGCACTCTGTTTCAACCAGGTAGGTATGGTAAGGATTAGACCAGCATTAGAACCACTTCAGGTAATATAATTTCCCACTCTGTTCCCAGTGGTTTCCTGTTCTCTTTGAGATAACTCAGCTCTTTTATGACAGCATCTTTACAAAAGCACTCCTAGAAAATGCCTATTATGTTCCTGCTCTATGAGAAATACACCTTTGTTTACAAAACTTTCATTGTATTGCCCATTTTAATTACTATTCCACATTACAACCTTGATGAGTGATTTTTGCTGTCTGGAAAGAGATATGCTCAGTAATTACTTCAGTAGGAATGGAAAACTTATGATATCCAGGATGAAATAAAATACACCAAAACCAATTTTGACTATATCAAAGTGTTCATTTCTTTGAGGTTAAGTATTTACCTCTGATAAGGGCATTGTGTTCTGATCTCATTTCATTTTGAATTGAGTATGCTACAGTGAAAGGTAAATATTCCAGTTATTATTCATTGCATTTTTGGATGAAACCTATGTTTTCCTGCAAAATGCTCTGACTCTGTAGAAGCAGTGTTCTGACAGAAAATTATTCCATGGGGGAATTTCTAGAGAGCTCAATACATTATGGAATATTGAACTGCAGTAATTAATTTCCTTGTCTTTCCCCTGGTTTGGCTTTTAGATGTAAGAATTCAAAGCTGATTCAAACACCACCTTCTTGGTGGTTCCAGTGAATGCAGCTGTTTCTGGTTTGGACAGCTGCGGAGGGGACTGCTGGCTGAATAACCATCTGTATGAGCTGGTAAAATATGCTTTTCATTTCACCACAACCTTGATGCCTCAATTAGAACACGTTTATATTTATGTGTATGCTCAGTAGAGTTATCAAATTACAGACTGTAGCAATGCATTGGTTTTAATCTCTGTAGACTGCTTTATTATTATTTGTTTTTATTTGCAGCTGCTCACATATTTCCTTTTTTGAGAAGCTTTTTGCCCTAAGCTACTTAAAGAAAATGCTAATTTGCTGTGGCCCTAATCCTGCTTTTGATGAAACCTTAGTTAAACAGCTTTATTTATACTGCTGTGTTGCATATTGCTTTCTGGTTTTTGTGGAGTTTTGTCATAATCTTTCATATTTTCTCACTAAAGGTTTGTGATTGTAAGACTAATTGTACATTTGCCTCTTTTTGAAGGACTCTGAATATATGCCTTTTAGTTGTTGTGTTTGGGATACGACTTTTCTCAGAGAGGAAATTCATAGTAATTTCCAGAACTGAATTCTAACAATCATTTTTGGTAACCAATGGCATTGGCCAAAGCTCTATTTCAAACCAGTGTTTAAGTAGCCCTCATTAACTGTATTTCATAGTGTTCACTTTTTACTTCGCAAACTTTTTCTTTCTTGCTTATTGCTATCTCAAATACATCTATTAGGCAGGACCAGGGTGGCCTGGGGAGCTGGACAAGCAATGTGCTAAATCTGGCAGGAGGGCTGACTGTGCCATATCTAGCCTGAGGAAGATAGATGTGGCAGCCAGAAAGCTGGAAAATAGCAGGAAATAAAGCAAAATGCTGCAGGCTGATTGTGTTGGTTGTGGATCACCAAGGAGGTTTTATTAGCGCAGGAAACATTAGAAGAAAGTGTGATGTATGGAGAAAACTCTGTAATTGAACATTGGACATTATGTCATCTGTAAAAGAAAAGTAGAATAGGCTTGAAATTGGAGCTGGATAATGATAAATGTGTTGTGAGGATCCCAAGAAGGGAAGGGTAGAATGCAGAGTTGCTAAGCCAATAATGCAGAGACACATAGAGAAGAGGACAGCAGAAGGCTTTGTACTAGGCCATTTTACTAAAGGATATTTGTATGCAAATGTTGGAATAAGAACTCAATGAAATGGGTATTCTTATCATATATGATGGATACAGAGAAAGACAGGTGAATACACTAGATTTTGTCATGCTAGTGCCCTAAGAGTTTTTTCTCTTTTGATAAAAGATAATTTCTCCATTAAAATTTAGTTTTATTTAATTTACAGCATTGGCTGCATCCAGCAATGTCTCTTAGGGAGTGCTGTGACCTGCCCCTGGAGGAAAGGGTAACTCAGGTTCTTTTTAATAGATCCCCTGGGACAGATTAGAGTGAAACTGCACTGAACAGCCAATTTTTTTTAATCTATATACATACATACATACATACATATACTTTACAACCATTTGGCTGCAATGGATAGGAAGTATGTAGCCATTTTGGTTATTATTATCTATAGCAATATAGCAATATAAAAGTATAAAAATTGAGATGCTTTCATTATTACCTGTAGAAATACAGCAATATCAAAATATAAAGATATCGCTTAAGAAAGTACATAAAGAAAAGAAAAAGAAGAAAGAGAAAGGATAAAAGTAGATAGCAGAGAAGAAAGATACCACCTGTAGATCTAGTATTGAAACTTGGTGGTTGCAGTTTCAGTCTTCATTGGTTGAAGTCATGTTTGCAGTCCTGATCTGCCAGAGATGAGGGAAGCCCCCAAAACACAGATTTCAATGGGTTAATAAACGTTCAGGTGGGAATGTCCAGGTTCTTGCCCTGGGCAGGGGCGCAGCTTCACACTGTTTCTTGCAACACTGTGGATCATGTGCAGCCTTGTGGAAGGTCCCAGAAATGAGTCTGGGGGTGCCTGGGGGGGCCTTGTAGGACAGGGCAGCTGCCTCTCACCTCAGTGAGGCTGAGCCGGTTATGCCCCATCAGAAGGGATGAAAACCCTCAGGCTAATGTTTGAATCTCCTGACAACCTTCCCCAGTGGGGAGGGAGGACTTTTTCAGCTGAGAAGGTTGTGTTAGGGAGGACATTTGCATGATAAAAAGCACTATCTCACCTTCACGGTTTGCATCTTATCAAGCTTCTCCCTTGTCTGGCTCAAACCCAGCTTGCAGCCTCCTGTGGTGGGTGCTCACCCTCTCTGCCTCTCTGTGGGCAGTTACTTTGCAAACCCGGTCTCAGAAGAGCACCCACTGCTTTTGCAGATGGTCAATTGTGAGTGGTTAAACATTAGCATATCAATCTCCAAGAGGGGGCAATGGAAATTTGTCAGGCAACATCTCACCTTTTCTAGAGAACCTAAAAATTTAGAAGAGAGAGTTCTTACATTAGGATTTTTTCTTGTGTTTTCAAACCAAAATACATTTCTAATCAGCTGCTTGCAGATCCCAGTGTGCTGGATTTTGTGGATGTTTGCTTCTCTCCTACAAAAGACTGCACAGAGGCAATGTTCCACAGCTAGAATCTTGCCAGATTCCCTTCAGCCCTCCAAATGCCAAAGGAATTACAGGTAGTCAGGAGCTCTGGGGAAAGTGCAGTTCTCTGCCTTAATATTTGAATGCCACAATAAAAGCACGTCCTGGTACTGGAAATGCAGAATGGATGGTTCAGCTGTTGGCAAGTAGGAGTAAGTGGTAATTTAATGTATGGATCTGTATCACCATGGGAATCTGAGATTTCAGTCAGCTGTTAACTGCAACTCAAATACTGTGGGACAGTATGGCACACTGTGTAATATTACCATAAAAATATGTCTATGTATATATATAAAATCACTGTGCAGTTAATCAAAAGGTATTTTGTAATACACATTTTTGGAAAACATATTGATTTCTAATATAATATTTAACACTGTCAGATCTTTGAATCTTTTTCTACTGTGATTGAAGGTAGAACAGGTACCAGGTTGAACAAATATAAATAACATCCATTAAAATCTGAGTTCAAACTATAGCTTATTCTAACAAGACTAAAATTTAATTCTGTGCATGTCATGTTTGAATACTACCCGTGCAGATCGTGTTCTATTCATTTAGTTGTCATCTATGGTCATAAGCACTATTTTAGAATGCTTGTTGGTTTCACAACTACTTGAGTTTAACAACAGAAGTAGCAAAATAGAAATCTAGTTAATTTTTTCTCAGAGTCTGGATACACTCATTTACACATGACATTCTTGTTACAGTAAAATATATTTTGCAAATTTCTTTTGTATAAATAATGTTATTATGATGAGTCTTGAATCCTTTTAAGTATTTTTTTTAGGCTTTTGCATGCTGCAAAATTCATGATAAAAAGAAAGTAATAAGCATTCAAAGCCTAAAATTGAAAAATCATGCAGATAAAGAACATTTATGTTACTGGTGTTAGGTGCACATTCTGAGTAATCTGTTGTATAAGTAACATCCACTCAGCTTACAACAAACCTGATACTCAGGTGATCTCTGTTTCTTACCTTGCTAGTATCCTAAAAAGTGCTGCCCATTAAGTGCTCCAATGTGATGAGAGGAAGTTGATGTCAAAGAGAGAACCAGCAGTGCAATGCACACAGCCTATTAGTTTACTTTTTGCTCAGTTTATATTATATAGACCTGTGACAGTTGAGAACCATTGTGGAATGAAGAATTTCAGTCTGAGGTGCTGATATTCCACAGAAATCTTTCCAGAAGACAGTTCCCAGGGATGAGAATACTTTTCATCATTTAGCTCATGACAAACTGCCAGTATTCAGCTGTTCCTGACAGATGCCAAATGTGTTGTTATGAAAAAAGTTGGTGGAGTTTATCAAGGTCACATAGGGTATGTGTACACATCTAAACAAAGCCATGGCTTGTTTTAGTTGGATCTTCGATAGACAGGTTTGACAAGAAACAAACTCAGAAGTTATGGTATCTTAGCATTTTCCCTCTCTCAACCTTGGGTTGAACGACCTAAGTCCATTACTAGGCAAGAAAATAAAAAGTGTTGTGTATCTTTTATAGCAAGAAAGAGATTCTAGTAGTCTTGTCTCAATGCTATTTGTGAGCACTAAAATTCCTGTAGACTCAGGGAAGTAAAATAATGCAGCTTTATGTACAACATTTTCAGTATTACATCACACTAATCAAATGAGAAATAGTATGCACAAAACCACCTTTTATTTGCCTGCGGAGCTTATTAACACTAGTGGAATTCACAACTGTAAACATGGATGACTACGCCAGTCAAATGAATCCAATCAGCGTTTGCAAACTGATATCTCCCAATTTAGATTTAACTAGGCAGTGGTAAAATCATAGGGTTAAAGTTGTCTGTGATTGTTTTAAGTCCTGCCATTGGAATTCATTGCTTCAGCTCGCAGTACTTTAAGCAGTGCGTTGAGATTCATCTACACAGAACTGATACATGCAGAGAACAGTAGACAGGTTTTAGTTAGCCAGAATGGGGTTTAAGGTCTAGTTGGAAAGGTCTACAGCTGCTTGAACAATTGTTTCCTTACAGGCACTTGAAATATCAGGAAACAAAAGCATGTTACTTTGAACTATGGCCTTATGGGAACAAAAGGTACTTGGAACATAAAGGGATTTATGAGTAGCAGCAACATTTCAATACCTAATCTGAGGTACGTTTCCAGGTAGTAAAACTCACAGACTGAAGGCTTTTCCTGCTAGAACTAAACATCAAAATCCATTTATTTGAAATATAAAGTAAATTGTGTTTCCTTTTTAAAGGATATTCAGTTTTCCTTAGTGGTGCACTTGGGAGACCTCAGTGCATGAACCAAACACTCAGCTGCAGGTGTCATGTCCTGGTTAGACAATGTCCCTGTCAGTGTTAGGATGTATTTATGCAACCCAGTGGAAGGTGGCACACAAAACTCTCACCTAAGCCCTCTTTCAAAGTAGTTGGAACTTTTCCTTGGAATATGTGAAACAATATTAAACTAGTCAGGGAATTCTATGTCGGCTCAGTAAGCAGGCTTACATGGTGGGAAAGAAAGATGATTTTCAGCTCCAGCATTTTGTCCAGCTGCAGAAGTGTGAGATTGTCATTTGTGATATCAGTATCATCGGTTCAAAGCATGTGCCTGAAAGCTCCTCTCAGACAGGATGAGGCTCTGTTATGTTGAAATAAAATAAATTACAGCCATAATAATTTAAAATGGTAAGATAGATCACATATTAAAATTGGGGTATTTTTCATATTTTGATTGAAATTAAAAAGAAATTTAATTTTAAATTCAGTATGTTCTTGGTATGTAAAAAAACTGAGTATTTTTAAAAAAATGCTGTGTGACATTTTCTATTCAGCTTCCACTTATTTTCTCTACTTATATGTTTTGGTTTTTTGCTTGGTTGTTTTTGGTTTGGTTATTTTTTAAAGTTTCATTTTCTTGACTAGTCAAACAAGGACATAACACTCTTATGGAGAATTTTTTGCTGAATTTGCTTTTGCCCATCTCTTGTTTGGTCCTAGAAGTATCCTAAAAATGAGACATGTTGGGAAGACTTTTACGTTTGAGTTCCAATTTACCCTCTTCATTCAGATATTGAAAGAACATCTTTGTAGAGACCCAGGTTTGCCTTCCAGAAGTGTGAAAGTATACAAGGAAGGAGGGTAGAGAATAATTATATTGTGCTTGGTGACATCACATGCCACACGAAAGTGAGATATACTCATAACTCTTGATATATTTACAAATTGGAAATTAAGGTAAAATACAGAGGCCAAGCAGGAATATAATCAGGAATGTTATAACAGTTCATGAGAATTAACCAACCTCTGCTTTTTTATTATTATTATTCATTTTTGCAGAGGTTTGACAGAGGAAGCAATTCGAGATACTTTTCAAATTTAGCTTATGACCCCTTGTGTGAGCATAGCACAATAAGTACTGTCAGCGTAGTCACACTTCTCACTTATGTTCTATTTATTTTTTGAAAAGTATTTTCATGATTGCAAGGGCTGCTGTTTCACACTCCACAGATTGAGAATGGCTGTGTGAGCACTTAGAGCACTAACACATTACTTGGGAGACCCACACTGCCATTTTGTAATAGGAGAGAATGATATTCCACAACCACAGTCCACTTAGGAATGAAATCAGGTTTGTTAAAGCATTATGCTAGGTAAGGTTTCTATAAAAAATTGATAAAGGAAGACACATGCATGTACCCCTTTAATCTGTAAATACATGTGCTTTCAATTTATTTACAAAACTTAACCTAAAAATCACTATTATATGGATAACTATATAGGATTAATATACTGTGGATGAAGATGTTCAGTATTCAGTATTCTTTAGGAGAAAATATTTGTTTTCCTTTCTGCAGAACTCCAACCAGAAATACAATTATAGTTACAGGACTATTTTCAAATAGCTGTTGTATCAGTGTCCAAGGCAACTTAATTTTCCAGGTTTTTTTCTTCAGACATACCTGCAAGCTGTACCAATTTTTATATTTTATATTTACAAGTTTTATACTGCGTAAATGCATTAAGTTTCCTTCAGCTGAAAGTAGGAGGCTGAAACATAGGTGAAATACCAAGCATTTAAGATGAATATTTCAGTGTCAGTGTCTTAACAAGAAAATGTATAATTTCCAGTGTTAACCACATCTAATGTAACAAAGATGGATATTGAATATTTTGATCTGAAAGCATTTAAATATTTTAAAGCCTTACTAATTTGCACTTTCTTAATTCAAGTATCTAGTAATTTGTGCAAAAAAAGTCAATAGCCTCTCTTCACATTTCTGCAAAGAAAAAAGCTATATTTTAAGGTTATTATATATCACTGTAATCAGTACATACTTACAGAATGTTTGTTAATGTTGTTTGAAGTTTTGATACAGCAAAAAACCTAGAACTTGCTTCTCACAGATGATGCAGGTCAGATACACTGTTGCTCTGTGTCTTATTACATTATTCCAGAAAATTAAGCAATTTTCAGTAGCTTTTCCAGTCTCAACAGTAATGAGTGAGAATAGAGGCAGAGTCTCACTGGTGCTGTGCTCACTGATGGAGAAAGAAGGTTCGTTAGGGACCCAGTTATGGCAAATTTAGGAGGCACTTAGAGCAGACAGAATAGACCTGCTGACAAATCAAGACTAGAGTCTGAATCTGCTCTGCAGGAGTAAAACTTCATTTTAATAGCACCCTTTGGCATTAGCAAATTATTTTGATAAAATAGTGCCTGCAAACCCTATTGGCTTATTTGGTTCCATTTGCCCATTTCAGTCTCTTTTACATTAATTGTTCTGAAGAGCTAATTCTTTTTTCTAATTAAGATCAGAAATAAAAAACCCAAACACCAACCAACCAACAAAAAGCCAAGCCTACTTTCTCATCATCTACATGTGGTCTTCACACAGGAATCCATGGGATCTGATTACAAATACTTTTTTCTCACAGGGAATTCCTATAACAGAAGGCAGATATTTAGCATTGGATAATAAGGTGCAAAGATGAGCAGGTGAAAGGAAATACAACACCATAAATTTTCCTCAACTGGACTGTAATGTGCCTAAAATCTAGAATGTAGGCCCTGAGCTCATCCCAAATTTCTGGATATGAATTCTGTTGTTTCATGGCTGGGAGTTTATGATATTATCAATCTTTGGAGATTGGAAAACAGGATGTTAGAACTATTTGCTATTAAGGTTTTTAAGCCCATGATTGCAGTAATGGAAAAAAAAATTATATGGGTGCTCTCTTTCACATGTACTTTAGCCAATGTTTTTTAACTGAATTAAAAAAAATGGATTTACTTTTACAGAGTTTAAAGTAGGGACTATTGTTCAACATTTAATTTCACTTCTGTCACTGAAATATATAATTTTGTTTTCCAGACATGGACATCTAAACCCACTATAGTTGAAGTGCACAATTTATGTAGCCTAAGAGTTGTATTTTCTATAAGGTTAAGTATGACTCATTGGAAACATCTAAATCCTGGGTGGTGATTCACCATAGGAGTGAATTACTGCTTTTGGATACAGGGTGACCAAGGTAGGTCATCAAAGATAAGCACAAAAAAGAGAACAAACAGATGACTCATAGCACTGAGAGCAAAATAAAAGGAATCATTCAGAATTTCCTGATCAGTTTAACAATGTTTCTCGTGAGGAAACAAAACAGATCTCTCGTATCAGCTGCTTTTTCCTTCCTGCTGTTGTAGTGATGTCTAGAAACTTAAATAAAGATGTAGCCCTAGCCAAAACTTCTACTTCAACTTATGTTTTTGTTCAACTTATGAACTTATGTTTAATTTTAAATAAGTTTTGGTGAATGTATGAAATGGATATTGTGAGAGGATGAGTGGAACATTAAGACAGCAAAATTATGTAAGAAACTGTATGCAGCAAGACAAACCAATGAGAAGCATTTGTCATACATCTAAATGAAAATGAACTTGCCCCAGCTACCTCCATAAGCAACAATGGATTTTTTGCACACATCACAGCAGAATATAGTTTCATTTTGGCACAGGGAGGAGGAAGTGTTAGCCTGGGACATCAGTTTTCAGACATGTTCTTGGTTGTTGGGAGGCTGAGAAATGCTTTTGAGAACACCCCAGTAATAGAATGTTAAAGCTGGTGTTACTGGGGCAGAATAAGAGAGGTTGCCTGATCTGATACTGCTTTAAAATTAGATATCCTGGATCCAGCAGAGCTAGGTGCCCACAGGAGGGGAAAGAAATCAGGAGTAATCTGTGAGAAAGGGAACCTGATGGGATAGAGGGATGGGTGAAAAACCAAAAGAAAATGGGTTATCTTGGAAATTACAAAATTGCTATAAACAAAATACTTGCAATAATAGTTTCTGTATTGATACGTTTTTTCTGTTCATGCAGTTTACAGTGGACTAGTAATAATTTTGATACACTTTTCTAGAACAAAAACACTTAAGTGCAAATCTTTTCATTACAGTGTAACATTTTTTTGAGATAAGCTATGAATTGATTCCTGTATTGAAATTGTTAAACAGATACCTTATGTTCCCCAAAACTACCTATATTTTAAAAAAAGTTTGGACTGATGAAACTGTTGCTGGAAGTCAGGCTTGCCACCAGAGGTTAAGGTAAAAGATAATTATCTTAAGGTTGCAAATATGAAGAAATATTAACCATGCTCTCAGGCTGAAGACAGGTCTTATTCTCTGTCTGTAAATACCTAAGTTACTATGGAACAATGAATCAATGTCTGCATAATAGCTCTTGGCCTCCAAAATTGTCTTTGCAGGTGCCTGTCTGAGAACTTATGTCTGGCACGGTTGTTTGCTCTTCTGGAAAAATTAGATCAACAGAAGTGCCTGAATGTGGGTGTAGATAAGTATTTGTGGATGGTCCAAAGACCATCCAAGGTTTAGTACCCCATATAATGTAAAAAGGACTGAAGGTGCCCTGAACTGAAGGTTATTCTGGTGAAGTAAATGTTAATGAGGTAAGCAAGCGCGGACATCATCTTCCTCACACAGTTAAGATGTTTGTGAATTTCATCACTCCAACCTCTACTCCTTATTGTTTCAGTAATTTCTGAAGTGCCTGAAAAACATTTGCCGAGTTCATAACCGATATTGCAAACTGATTTTCCTAAGACCTTGTTCTTCCACCACCCTCCTGGGAGTCTGGCTGTTTTGACTTCTAAAGGATAATGAAGCATAGCTACAAGGTAGCCACAAAAGCAAAACAAGGATTCATTCACAGCATCAGTGATTGCTGGGTCAATGCAATGAATGAAAAGGTTGTGTGTTGCTGATTTAAAAACCCCAAATAAAATGCAAATTTGTATAGACCTAATTAACACAGATCAGCCTTGTTGTCATGTATGAAATGGGAGTCAGTTTCCCCCTAATAATGAACACTGTTACTACAGAGTTTAATTATGAGAATCAATAAATCGCATAAAGCCCCAGGTAAAAATACCCTTCCTATCTTATAAATCTATCCTGACAGTCATTATGGGGTTAAGATAATGTCCACTGTGAATGTGAAGGAAAGTATCAAATCAGAGTGGTAAATTGGCTCAATCAGTCTTTGTAGTAGTGAAGCTAAGATTCACAAACATCATGTCATACAATTAGCAACATTGTTGCTAATTGCTAAATCAGTTATGATTACTGGTTGGTGTAATCTACGTATTTTTACCATAAAAACATTCTAATTTATGTTTCTGACTATAAACACATGGGGCATTATTTTAAGAAAATTAACAGCTTCCAAAACAACAGTAAATAACATGTCTTATTTAAAGCCACTGACAGGGTTCTGTTTAATTACATTTAAGAACGCTGGGATTCTTAGTGCTTATGATATAAAATGTTTACCAAAGACTTGCAGTTGCCAATGATCTAAGTAAAACTTCCTAGCAATTCTTTCAGATTTAGAAAGATGGGAGAATTTCCACTGGATTTTAAAATTCATCAAGAATTACTTTGCTTAGTGAATGAAAAATGTGCATATCCCAGCATTTTTATTCTTTTCCTGCTGTGAATTTTTTCATGAAGACAGACAGTCTGAATTATTTCAAAATAAGGTTAACCCAACAAAGCAGACAGAAAAAAGATAAGATATAACAGGAAATTCGAGGTATCATTACGATTTTTTTGTGGTCAGGGCCAAATTGGCACAGAATTTTTTGTTTAGAACTGAGTGCACTGGCTGAGGGTGCTTTGTGGCCACAGAAGCAGGAGCCTTTGCCTTTTGTGCTGGAACATGCAGCTAGTAAGGATCAGAGTTCCTGCCTCCTACTTCCTACACAGATGTTGCTCTAGTTTCTTTATTGTATGGATGACTTGTTATGACTGGGCATTTACTGTGGGAAGCTCTTTGCTAATGTCACCTGTTTGAGGTACTTGACTCTTTGTTGTCTTTTATTTTCCTTTTTGAAGACTTTATGTTCCTTTGAAGCTATATTAGAACACAACAGTAGAACTTCCATCATTTCCTCACAAGCCGAACTTATGATTATCACAAGAGGTAAAGGTAAAAAAATGCTGTTTGTAAAATTCTCTGTTCCCTAAGAAATTGAAATTATTTTATAAGTGCACTTAAGTAAAATTATTTGTAACTGTACAAAACAGCTTTTTACCCATTTTTTTACTAAATATGATAAAGATTTATTTTACAATCATCTTTGTATATTATAGAATGCGTTAGATAAATCTGGCCTGCTCAGCTGTGCTGGCTGGGAAGACTGTCCTGTTCTGTGTGAGGACTGTAGTGGTGGTGCTCCTAAGGGCAGAACAAACACGTTGACTGTAGGGCTGTAGCCTAATACTCTTCTGAATGTCAAATGGGTTTGTTAGAGACATGGAAATAGAAATTACTCCATGCTAGGTTAAATTGCTCATACATGAAAGTGAGTGTTTTATGTTTTGATTTTCAAAGCCAAGAGAAGCTCCTTTTCCAGTGGCTCAGGCATTGCCAAATATGTCTGTAATACCCTGAAAGTATCATGTTTGGAAATGGTTTGAGTCCAGGTAATTTGCCTGAATAGTTGCTGTAGGTTAGACAGCTATGAGGACTTCTGCTGTCTGAAGTTGTCCTATGTGCAGCCCAATCCACAAGAAGTCCCCTCTCTGAGACTACCTTTGTATTGTGTTTCTATACAGAGACATTTAGACTTCTGCACACATACATGGAAAGAGAAAAACATATTTATATGCATATACTGAAGTGCATATAAACTTTTGCACAACCAACCAGCCCAGATGTGTGAGACGTGTGTGCTTACAGCTCCAGTTTGTTTGGAATACTGTTTGCACTACAGCACATGCAGAAAATGGGTCTCAACTAAGAGGTCTGTGAAGTTTCAAAGAAATGTCAGAGTAAAGGTTGGCCAGACACTTTGGAGTGATAAAGAAGCAGAACAGACTGTCACTTGTGTGCAGCAAAAAAAGAGAAAAACACTTCCTCTGTTTGGAACAAAAAAAAAAAAAAAAAAAAAAAAAGGAACAAAGGGTGCACCTCACTGGATAAATACTTAATTTAAAAAATAGCCTCTCAGTTACACTTTTTAGTGAGATGAACATTAGCCACAGTATGCTCCAAAGGCCAGCTTTAACTAAAAGCCAATTTATAAAGATCTTTTATGTTTTATAACTGTCAAGAAGTTATTATCACCTTGTAATCTTTTTAGACTGCCATCCTTAAGTAAAGTGAGCGTGACTTTTTTTCCTTCAAGTCGTTTGTGATAAAGAGGAGTCTGATTTTCCATTAGTGGAGTAGTAATTTGAGCATTAGCACAACTCTCTGGAAATGAACAGTGCCATGATGTCATGAAAGCATGACAGAGAATAGAATCTATACAACTTCAGACAAAAAAGAAAAAGAAAAAAAAAGAATGGAGAATGTTTCTACCTCTCACTTTCTCCCCTGCACTATTTGTACAGAGAATGTGTAGAGTTGGGCAATTTATTGGATTTTGATAAAAGCTTATTTCCAAGAGACAGTTTGAGATTTAGCTTTTGTTGCTGTATAATATGAAAAATAATTAGCAATAATTTAGAGAAATTATGTTGGGTGATCTTGAAAAGTCACAAGACATTGAGGTTCTTAAAAATCTTTGCATTTTGTTTTCTTTCTCTTTACATTTCCAGAGTAATTGGTTGAACAGGAAGGCAAATCATGTTTGCAAAGAATCTCTGAAAAAAAATTTCTTTCTTGTGTTCTTAACATTAAAAGCTCTGCAAACTATTCAGCCCTATTTGATCTCTTTGCTGGCATTGTTCCTCTGGACGTAGGATTGGAAATATCTCTGTAACTGGACAATTTTTAATTGTGCTAATGTTGAATGCTAAGCATATTTCAAAATCTATTAAGTGTGACCTTTTACAATCCTGACCTTAACTATGCTGTTTTGAGATCAGAAGTTGTGCAGAAGCATTTTGCCTCAAGTGAAATAGGGATACACATAAATAAAGGCTGCCAGAGCTCCCAGGCAGAATTAAGTGGCCTAATGCTTCTACTTTTTGTGAGATGCATCCAAGCACTGCTGTCATCTAGCTTTCTGTTGCCCATTTTAGGACATTTTACACAGTAGTTTCACACTTTATGTTAGCAGGAAATAGGATCTCTCTTCCCCCCACCTCCGTCCCTGCAGCAAGGTGCCTCTGGGCCGTGCCAAACCTGGGTGTCTCTTTGGAAATATGTCACTGTCCGCATGACAGACGACAGCATGTCAGTGCAGTGCTGATTTTAAATATGGACGTTTTTCCTGCAAGATCTTTCTTGCTGAGCCAACCTTCTCTTGCTCTTGCCATCTCAAACCTTAGGGGAATTTAGCGCTGAAGTTGATTAGGATTGATGAACCCTGGTTACACAAGAGCCCCAAAGGTTATTAGTACCTTTAAGATGATGGGTATAAAATGTCACATGATTTCCTTCCTGCAATCTTTTATTGTTTTGTAGGTATATGTGAAAAGGGCAGTTTTCACTGACATGATTCATTCTGACCAATATTGAATGAAGCAATTCAAATTTTTTGAATGTGTGCCAGTTGATCAGCTTTCATTAAGACAGATTAAAGATTAAATTAATTTTAAAGAAGTTGTTGTTGATACTTAGGCAGTGGTCTTCTCTGAGGTTTCAGGTGGGTAACAAAAAGGAAAAACACCATCATTTAATGCTGCTCTTTGTAAAAAAATAACTGCTGCAACAAAGCTTTTGAGACACTAATTCTTTGTATTGCTTCTTGGGGTGCCTGAGAGAATTTCTTTCATCCCAAAGGGTAACAATTTGAGTTTACTCACTGGATTGCTGTAGAATAAAAATTGTTTCCCTCCACCCCCCATAAAAGAGTTTGCTAAAATTTTTAACGAAAGCAGTACAAAGCAGTAATAGCACCATGACCAAACTGTCAGAGAGTATAATTTTCTTCTGTGCTTGAAGCCATTAGTGAGGATAGAGGAGTAGTTGCAAACTGATAAGATGTTAAAGTTATGGGCTAGAACTCTGATTGTGTAGTTGACACTGCTAATAAAGGCACGAAGAGCAGGAAAATTACTTGCATTGGGGCACCACTTAATGCCCAGTAACACATTTTTCTTCCTTTGCTTCTTAGCTCCTTCAATGTAAGGAGGTTTGTTTGGAAATTAATTAAACTCTCATAGCTGTTAGTGGTTAAAGTAATTTCAGAGAATGAAAATGTTATATTTCTCTAAGGAAACAGAAAAGCAATTCATATGAAAGTAATTTTGTAATGAACTATTTTTCAGCTGGGGAGAGCAACTGCAGTAGCCAGATTTCAATCAACTCTATACTGGCAGAATTCTATTGTAGCAGTTATTTTATAAAGCAATTTGTATCATTGTAGGATATTAGCTTTGATAGAACTGTGTTTTCTTACAAGTGAAGGGATGATTTTTTTTTTAAATTTTGTAGTTCATAATTACCAGGTTTATTATCTGTAATCTGGATATGGCCATACTGTGCAGATTTCTTATTGTCTGTGCTTTGTTTTACTGATTCTTAGTAGGACCAAACATACCTTGGTCCTGAACACATTCTGGCCCCTGAGCATTTTAATACTTTTAATTTTTAATTCTTCCACACTGGGAAATGTCACTTTGCTTGTGCCATTATTAACTGTACATCATAAAGTTAAGTTAGCAATAACTACAATAAATGAAACCTATCAATAACAAATACCTATATTTTTGTGTAGATTGAAATAGTGACTATTTCAGCTTCCTTAGTTCTGGATCACTTGTCATTTCTTGTAGGGAAAAAAGAACCTGTGAATTGCAAAAGGAAATGAAAGAATAAGGAAAAGAGAAACTTCTGGAAAGTTCTGTATTCTTTATGTACTTCGAAGATAAGGTATATCCTTACTGGATTTTAAAACTCTCAGCTTAGAGAACTTTCTTTTCAGATGAAAATAAGTTTAAAAATATATATTATTGTAGTAATTCAGGGAATATAAAAATTATTCCTGCTGCATATCAGTGGGTAGTATGCTGGCAGAAGACCTGAAAGATTCAGAGAGAAAGTTCTATTTAACTAGATACAATGGTAAATATAATTAGCACTGAAAAAGTCCTACTATAATCACCTCCTTTTAATTTCCTCTAGTGCTGGAGACCCTTATATTTGACAAAAGACCAAAAAGTACCATCAGCTTTGCAGCAGTCCTATATTCTTGGAGCAGTTACACACAATTGTGTTTCACTTCCTCACATCTGCCACTGTGCAAACATAGAATTGCATGCTGCTATCATAACACTTTATCAATATCCTGTGCTGTCCGGAGTTTCAACCTGCTAGTCAGTGAAGCTCTGTACCATCAAGATTTTCTCCACATTTGGGATCTTGACTGTGTCGGAAAAGTGCTTTGTAAAAAACTGTTATCTTCCAGCTACTTGATTTAGCACGTCTGGGAATGCTCTTGCATATTAGTATAGCTGCTAGATGTTGCACTGAGTTGTGAAAAGCCTTAGGTCCACACCAAAATGTTCACAGTGTAAATAATTAATCCACATAGTATGCTTCACAGAGAAAAATATTGTGAAAATGTTAACTTTAATTTTCATTGTTGGACAGTATGTTTAGTTGTTCATCCATTATGTAAACAAAATTCACATTGATGCTATTAATATTTTGTTTATGTAATGAATTCTTAAGAAGCACAACATTTGGCCTTTTTTAATCTCTCTTTGATGGGGCTTTTAATTAACATTTTGGAAGATGATTTGATGTCCTACTCTATTTTTGTGCTATAAAGCACTCCACAGTAGTTGGATTAAAGGCAACATAAACTGGAATGATGGTCACACAAAATATCCAAATACTTCCGTTCAATGTAGGAGGACACCGGACACCGAAGAAGACATGAAAACCTGACACTGAACCTTAGCTATTCTCTGTGCCACTTTTATGTTTGCTGATGCACAACCTCAGAAATGTAAGTCCCCTCCTAGTTGAATTATTTTTTGTGATTCTGCATGATGTGTAATGCTTTCTATAACCAAAACATCTCTTTTGATGATATCAGGAAGTACTTTGATGCACTGGTCACACTAGATCAAGGCTACTTTCCAAGGCTTGAGTTGTGTATTTCTATATCTTTCTTATTTTGGAGGTGGAATTGATGTAACAGAACAAATTCACAGTCATCTCTTCATTATCAATTGTAGTGAGGCTGGCATGTTCCAGAAAGTGGAAAACAGCTGAGGTAGACATCTGTAGGGTGCTTGAGAGAGAGAAGATTGATATAGGGAGCACCTCAGCTCATTGCTGCCAAGCTCCAAAGGTCCAGGCAGGTCCCGTGAAGGTCCCTCACTTGGAAGCCCAGGGAGGGCAGCACCACAGGAGTGGTGTCTGTGTGCTGCCCCGCTGTTCAAAACTTCTTGCATGTCCCTACTGCACAGGACATGCTTCTGCAGTGGTCTGCTCTGCAGGACTTTGTGTCAGGTTCTTCTCCCTCTACACTGTCTTTGCCAGAGGAAAGAAATTATTTCCTCAGCTACTTGGGTTTCAGCATTTTCCCCAAAGAACTCTTTACTCCTGTCTTTTTTGGCTCCCCACTGTTTTAGTTCTTCCTCTTCAGAGCCCTTAAATTTCCCACCCATGAGTGTTGTTACCCTTTTCTTCAGGTAATCTCACATGAAATATCTTCAAGGCTTGTGCTGCTTCAAATATTTCTATAAGCAGTCCTATTCCTCTCTCCCTCTCCTCTCCTTCCTTTTTTGTTGGACTGCATAACTGAGGTGTTTGCTGTCCCACTGCTAGATCCAGCACTTCTGAATCCCTTTTTTAACTTCTGCTTCTCAAGGAAAATCTTTTGCTTTGTACTCTGACTTCCCAGAAGATCCTGTCTGTCTATAAAACAGTTTGGGTGGTCCTGAGGCTGCAGAACTGTTTATTTTCTTCTTTGGTCTTCTCTCTTTAGGCAGTTTTTAGTATCACTGAACAACAAGAGCAACATGGCTTGTCATGGGAATGTAACTTTCCTGCATACTCTGCAGTGCTTGAAAAATTAATCACATGAACAGCTGCAGAAGTCACATTATAACTTACTAATATGAAATAAAAGGCAATGTACATAGCTCTTCAAAGAGGCTGCAATTATCAGCTAGAGTAAACAATTTGCATAGCTTCCCCATAATTATAACAAACCCAGCTCAGTTTGTGTTCTGAAAGTCCTGGCATTGTTCACATATCATTAAACATACTCAGATTAAAATGGCCTTTCATGCATTTTGTGGCCATCTTAACACCTTTTTCCTCTCCCTCTATCTAAATATAGGAACAAAAAGGGCAACATTTAATTATTGAAATTCTTGATACTTTCTGTTTGCTGCTACTGTTTTTTTCCTATATTAATTTATTCTTGCTTTACCTAAATTATGGTATTTGTTCCTGAACATGCTTCTCTGCAGTTCCAGGAAGGTACATTTAGTTATCTAAATCATTCCCTAGTGCCAGTCTGAAAAATGCCAGGTGCTGTTGGGGGTAGTTAAAGAAGTGGTTAATTATGTGCTGTATGGCACGTAACAGCCTAAATGTTGGAAAAGCATGTTGGAAAACCCTTACCACCTAGCACTAAAGCTATGCTTTTAGACTATAGAAATTGACAATTCTTTAGGAAGGGGAAAGAAAAAGTATACTTTCAAGAAAAACAGTCAAAGCTTGAGAATGTGACGTTTGGGTAGTCAAGCTTTCCTTATAATTTAGAATATGTAAAAAGAACCCAGATGGGAATGTCACTTCATACAGAGTTCCAGTCTACTGTATTTGTCTTTTGTAGTGTGTCAGTGTGTATTAAATAGGTATTCAGTCTTATGCTTATTATAATGAATTTCTTTCTCACAGATATTTTAATAGATATAATGCTCTGATTTGCCTGTATTATTAAAATTGATGAATTAACAGGAAATTGCAAAACATGACACAACAGTACAGTTTCACCTTTCAGTTGTATTACATTGAATAGTTTGAATATTTCATATTACTTTGATTTATAATGCTTGGAGAATACTACATTGAGATCCAAATGAACTCTGAGTTTTTCTGCCTAAGCAAATGTGATAATTCTCTTAGGATCAACATGAAATCTAGTTATTGGCATTATTGTTTAATTATATGGAATAGTGCTTCTATAAGATCATACAATTTTGTTTAACATGTTAAGTTATGAAATATCTTCTTTTGGTAGAAAAGAAACAAAATGTATGCAATAGAAATAATGTAGTTTGGGAATGCTATTTCTATGTAATAGTCAGACACCATGTGGAATGACTTTAATACCATTATAATATTAGTAGCCATTAATAATGTTCAGGGATAATAAACCATGTCTGATTAGGATGGACGTTCACCATGTGTACCATGTAGTTCCCTGTGTGAAGAAATGAACATAGGAGGAGAAAAAAACTCCATGAAAACAGCAGGTACAAATGATAGAATTCAAAATTGTATTTGGAACAGCTCTTAAATCAAATGGTTCTTTAAGGCAACAGACACAACCTAAACCACAGGAAGTTCCATACGAACTGAAAGTGACAGAGCACAGTAACAGGCTACCCAGAGAAATTTTGGAATCTCTTTCTCTGGAGATATTCAAACCCAGCCTGGACATGATCCTATGCAATATGCTCTGGGTAAACTGGTTTTATCAAGGGGGTTGGACTAAATTATCTCCAGAGCTCTCTTCCAACTTCCCCCCCCACCACACCCATTCTGTTATTCTGTGATTCTGTGAAAGTTTTGAAGAGACACTATGAAGGGACATGTTTTATCAGCTTTACCTTTTTGATATAAAACTGCAACCAAAAGTTCACCAGCATGAGCTAGTCCTGCCTCAAATAAAATAAAAAGGCTTGTATATCTGTGAAATGACTAGTTACTCTGCCGATGAAAGGCATAGAATCATGTCAGAACAAATATGAATATTTGAGGTCTCAGCCATTAGGTGACTCCACAGAAATGATACAGGAAGAATTTGACTGCCCTGTAGGAGCCCATGATGGAAGCTAGGAACACCTGCTCATGAGAGTGAACCCACGCTGGAGAAGTTAATGGAGAGCTGTCTCCCGTGGGAAGAACCCCATGGCTTCCCCCCCATGGAGGGGAAGGACTCCTCTCCTGGAGCAGCGGAAGAAAATCTGCGTGATAACTGACCAAACCACCATGCCCTGTCTCCCTGTGGGAAGGAGGGAGGGGCTGGGGGAAAAAGCTGTTTTTAAGGTCTTATTTTACTTCTCATTATCCTCCTCTGACTCTGTTAGCAATAAATTCACTTTGTACATTTAAGTTGAGCCTGTTTTGCCCTTGGAATGTTTTCTCCCAGTCCTTATCTCAATTCATGAACTCTTTGTTAATTCTTTTGTCTCCTCTGCCCAGCTCTGGCAGGGTGCCTGGCATTTGGCCAGTGTCAAACCACAACAAGGGTAAGGTAAGGCACCATTTTTTACATTTACAACCATGGTTGTAAAATTTTATCACATTAGTCTGAATACGAAATTAGTGTGATAAGACAACTGTCAAAGCCCAAACTTATTTAGAAAGATTTAGAGCTGAAGTTGAATTAATAAACCCATATTTTCATGGCTGTCTAAACCCTTAGTTCCTAATGCTAAAATTCGTAAGGGGAGAGGTTGCTCCATTAAGTTATTTTGTCACCAAAAGTGGGATCTCATGTTTAAAATTACTGCTCTTTCCTTACTTCCTCTGTGTGTCCTGCTACAATTCAGCATAGCAGCTTCTAAGGCATTTCTTCCGTGCTCGCATCAAAATTCCAATGGGAATGTTTCTGCACTTCAAAATTGCTACAGGGCCAGGCATGGGCTCCTGCAGAATTAACATGGCTGTACAACATATTCACCTTGAAGCCTTCCATGGCTGGTCCAAAAAAAAGGTGTAATGGACTGCAGTCAAAGCTTCAAGGTAAAGATTGAAAATTCTCGTGTCGTCAGGTCTTGCTTTTCTCACTGCTATTGTATAACTTGTGCTTGGATGTTTTTAAAGTTTATGATCACTACTACTTTTAGGCTGCCTACTACCCTGTTGATACACTGAAGCTCTTCAGTCATGGAATTAATGGACAATTCTGCAAGGAATTAAGCCCTTTGTATTTAGACTGGAAGAGTTTACTTCAAAACATGAAGACCTAAGTTTGCCAAGGTACAGCAAGACAGAAAAACTGTGAAAATCAGGTCCTGAGAACCCTCTGCCCTAGTGTTGGAAAGTCAGTTGTGTTACATTGAGTCAGCCAAAGCAAGAGTGTGCTACCACGGGAGAAAATTCTACAGTGTCAAACTAAATAACTTAAAGTTTTCTGAATGGCAAAATTGTTGGGTTTTATAGACCTGTATTTGAATAGAAATTTTAAACATTTCAAAGGGGTTTTGTATGTTTTGACTTTTTGGCAAACCTGTAAGCTCTTGGCTGTCAATGTTTAAAGGACATCTCAAACCAGAAATTAGTCTAGCTTCAGTGGGCACATTGAAACCACTCATGGATGTTGCTAATTCTCAGTGGCCTTTTTTTCCCCCATGAGGTGTCAACCTTTACATAAGTGGGAAAAAAGAAAGCATCAAATTCATAGTATGAATCTGAGTAAAAAAAAATGGCAAGAGAACATTTAGAAGTAAGAAGAATGCAGATATGAAGCACAAATATTCCACGTTAATCAGCCACTACAAAGAGGAAACGGAGAAATTATAACCTCTGCTAAAAATGTGTTTATCTATCTGGCTATTAACGCTATAGCAGCTTATATAATCACCAGACATTTTCCCTGAAAAATGGATGAAGTTAAATGAAGCCTTCCTTGGAGTCAGCCATCCTTCAGTGGCATGCTGCTCAAACAGTGTATTAGCTATAGATTGAAAGTGATGTACTGCTTTTCAAATGACAGAAGTTTCTCAGCTAGTTCCTTTGAAAGAAAAATTAAGACAGATGAATATTCTAGTAGTCTATGAAAATGGCATAAAACTAGAAAGTGTCTGAAGCACTGACAGAGACAACGTGTACCGCTTTCATTCTAGCACTAGGTAGGAAGACTTTTGCACTGTGAAATAACTATTTTTGCACAGAGTTACTTATCAGTAAAATACTAGGCTTTCCATTGTTTATTATGTTTCTCCAAATTCTTTCTTCTGAAAGTATAAAGCATAAAAGGTAAAGAAAATCAGTTAGAATTAAGTTTGAAACCATAAACCTATATTAATAAAGCCAGAAGGTTTTTAGGCATTTCAATTCCTTTCATTTTACTAGAATTTAGGAGGTGGTGCCACTGAAAGTATGGGCTTAGGATAATTGGATGGCTTGAATTGAAAGAGGCCTTAAAGATAATCTAGTTGCAGCCCCATGGTTCATGTGTTTTACTGGTCATGAAAATTAATAATACAGTATTTTTATGGCTGGTCTGTCATTGATTGTACATTATTCAGTGTTTAACAAAAATTAGTATTGTGTCTGAGGGTCTTACAGGAAGCTGATGGCATAATGACAGTGCTGAACTCCTGCATATTTGACTGAAAAACAGTCACAACAAGAAGGAGGTAAGAAATAGGCAAGAAAGTGTGAGAAAATACATAAGATGGTAGTACATTTGGGCAGAGGTAGGAAAATTAATTGTCAGAAAAATGTATTAAATCTTTGCTGCCACACAGTTGTTTGTGCTAGACTAATGGTTTTATGCACCTGTTAACTTGCCTCTATTCCTGTATTGTATTTTATTGAATCTGAATGAAGTCATAGTTATGCCTTAGGTCAACAAAAAATTACACTACTTGTAAACAGGGTGTCTTTGCAGGTGAATTTGGGACAAATATATTCTGAAGGGGCCATTGCTATCTGCTTTCTTGTACTTCTTTTTTGTGCTCTCTGCAGTATTTAATGGATACTTGATACCATCTCTCTCGGCACAAACATTTTCCATCAAATCTCCAGGGTGACACAGTTGCCTCTCTTATGTTGCGCTCTCTAGTGTTCCCAGGTCCACTCTTCCAGTCTGAACTTTCAGATGTCAGCTTCTAGTCCTCAGTATTTTTTATTTCCCTGGCAGCCAGCATGAAAGGATTTCAACCTCTAGAGAGGAAGGCCAGACTGGCAGCAAATAAAAATAGCATTTCTGTGAGGTGGTGGTGATTACCAGCCTTGTTATGTAGTGTACAAATATTGCCACTGAATGTCAATTGTGATTATAGTATGGTATATTTTACTGCTGGAAGAAAAAGAGGTTGTCTTTACTGTTCTAACTGCATCACAAACCCATGGTGAAAGGCTGAGGCCTACGTAGTGTGGGGAGATTTTCACAGGCAGCTGCTGTGTGAACAAAAGTCTCACTTAATAATTCTACCCTGAGCAAGGACTCCAAGTGCCATCAAAGGAATTTACACTATACTGCACAGGCTAATCACAGCAACTGCAAAACACTCAATATGCTGATTGCATTTCTGGTTTGTATTGTATCAGCTGGGTTTATTATCCTTTCCATACCTTTTACCATCTGTTCTTACACGCATAGAAAAAGGAAAGTGATACAGAAGCTGTGTGTTTCTTTTGTTTTTTTACAGGACAGATGAAAGGAAGGTTATATAGTGTGCTCATAAATGCATGGCATTTATGAATTGAAAAGGTGTAGCACTGTAAACACTTCATAAAACACCTGTTATCAGTTTCTGTAATTTTGGGGATGGTTTCTGATACATTCATTCTCAGTTCACATCTTTAGAGGAAAAAGCTATGGATTTTAATGAGAACATGGACAAAAATAAGATTTTCAGAGACACAGCTTTATTGATAATTCCACACTAATAGTAATAATCTTGGAAGAATTCAGAGGGGATTCAGAGCAATGTATTCTTTGAAGAAGTGTCTTCTTTCAACAAGCCAAAAATGTATCTATTTGGGTAAAAAATAATTAGTGGTTTTTTCCAAAAGTTTCCAACATTATAGTTTACATTTTAAGAAGTATGATTGTGAACCTGATCAGTGATATTTTAATTTCATTAGTGCATATGTTACTTAGCATCAAAACACCTCTTTGAATTTGAATCTAATGTACTGTAAAGAAAGATAAATGCAAAAATGTTTGTTTCTAACAGCCCAGGTATTTAATGACCCTTTAAATAACGCATCTCAAATTATTTTTTTAAGGCAGAGCACTTCAGATTTATGTTACTATATGTGAAATTATATTAAGCAGATGGAAAAGTCCATAGTCCTGTTTACATATTTATAATTTCTTTTTCTGTTCTTGAAGATAATTTCTGTTAGACTAAAACTCTTCACTTTTGACATTTTCTTTCCGTACCATTTCTGTCCAATTTTCTCAGCCTGCATCTCTCTGTTGCATATATATGTGTCTGTTCTGTGTTTGTTTGTTTTTTTCAGGTATGTTTTCTTCTTTCCTTCAGTTCTTTCATTTTTTTTTGCTTTGCACTTAAATCAATATGAATATCAGATTTTGTAGAAATTTCTACATGTATTGAACCAGTACTTGCTTTTCTGTCTATGAGATACAATTCTGGCTTTTTTATTTAGTACAAATGTATCCTTTGAAACTTCACCCATTTTTAAGTTCCTTTGGACTGTTCACTGCATAAGCAACTTACATGATTTGATTATTTACTGATGTCCTTTTGTTATTGTTGCAGTCACTGAGACAATTTTTTATATCACAGCTGGGCCAACACCTGCAGCACTGAGGTTTGCCCAAAAAAGCTTATAGTAATTAAGTTCTGCATTGTGCAGGACCAGGGACAAGAGTCTATACTTTGCCCTTAAATATCAGGAATAACAATAACTAATTTTTGTAAGGTCTAGGACAATTCTGCTCTGAAGTAACTGAACTGTTTCTGCTGTTGCTGCAGCTTTTTTTGTAACACTTAAGATTTTCTAATACATCTGCTGATCCTTTTCCCTAATATTTAGGGGGTAACGGGAATTTATTGGTATCCAAACGGCAGGGCACATGCATATTCTCTAGGTCACAAGAGCATCTTCTGTGGCAGCAGGCATGGGGGTAGTTAAAGCTGTAGATGTCTTTTTTTCTGGACTGAAGCAATACTCAGAATACCAATAGGCAGCTCTGCTGTCTCCCTGGTGGCATGTCAGAGAATTATAGAGCTGGAAGAATTAGTCATTGTCATATTTAAGGGGCCTTGGCCAGAAAGCCTTGGAAAGCTGTCATTATTGTGTCAGTTTTGCTGTTATTGCCTTGAACCAGGGCCTATTAATAACTAAGAAAGGGAATGCGTTCACATTTTCTAGATACTCCTTAGAAAGAATTTCATTCTGTATTCTTACCACAAACCTTTGATTTTCTATGCCTCTGCTGTCTGGGAGGCATGTGAATCAGCAGTGGTTATTTTTTAATAGGAGGCATCTAGGTTTTACTGGTTTAGTGCATCACTTTGTATCATACAAGTGTATGCTACTTCCCCCTCACAAAGAAGTCACAACAGGGTGAGCTGCAGCTGCTTGTCTGCAACTGCACCAACTCCAAATCAAAATCAGCTTTATCTTCTGTCCTGGTGTTGAGGAAGGCTGTCTCCTCCACAGCTGTGGAAACATCCTGTGGCAAGAGTCTCTGGTGTGTGCATGAAGGGACAGGGGCACTCGAGCTGATCTGGACCTTCCCCACACTGTTCCTGCTGCTGACTCACCCAGTGTATACTGCTCACACTTTATTCACTCTGCTCCTGTGGCAAATTATCAAGAGACTCCATAATTTTGATTTCAGTTCAAGGAAGGCTTACTTATTTCTCTTGGCCTGGCTAGGGTACATTTGATGCTTGCATCACACATTTTGCAATTAGCAGGTTCTCCCCTCAATTAATTATCTCATTTGTTTCCCTGACCTCACACAAACCACAAATTTTTAACAAAATGCGTCCTTTATGCTATCTTAGGTATGTACAGAACTAGCAGCACTTCCATGAATTGCTGATTTAGTTTTAAAATAGATGTTGTGAAAGCCTTAAAGTTTATTTTTCCACTTAGATGCTGTTTTTTCTCTGCTATCATGTCCTTTTCTATTTGCCTTCATTCTCTGTAAAAAAAAATTAACATATTATATTTTATGCAACCGAGTTAAGCAAATTATTATGATCTGAAGTTATCAATCTGTTATCACAATCTGTTAAGATTGTGATCTGAAATTATGTACTATCTACAAATTTAATAAAATTTATTAGGAAATTGATTTTATTTTAAAAATATTTAGATGTTCTATTAATTCTTAAATTTGAGAACGTGGTTGTTACTACAGTACGTTGCTAGGAGGCAGCTGTGGGAACGCCCAGGTACCTCCCCAGGGCAGGGAGTTTGGTGCTGGATGTTGTAAAATCATGGATCACAGGACTCTTTGGGAGTCTTTGATGGGTTATGACACCTTATAAAACATTACAGCTGCCTCCTAGCAATCCTCCAGTTCCTTCATCTCTATGGCCCTTCACTGGACTGTGTGCAGAATGTCCATGTCTCTCTCGTACTGAAAAGCCCAGAATTGGATACAGTAGTCCAAGTTTGCCTGCAACAGCACTGAATAAAGGGGGAGGATTGCCTCTCCCGTCCTGCTGACAACATATACCATTAACATCTTCTGAAACAACACAGTGATGGCTCATATTCAACTTTCTGCCCCCAGGTCCCTTTCTGCAAAGCTGCTTTCCAGACAGGTGGTCCCAGCATGGTGCTGGTGCCTGGGGTTGTTCCTCCCCAGTGGCAGGACCTTGCACTTCAACTTGTTGAACTTCATGAAGCTCCTGTGAGCCCATTGCTTCTTCCTCTCCAGGTCACTCTGGCTGTGACAACCCTGTGGTCTGTCAGTCATTCCTCCCAGTTTTGCACCTTCTGCAAACTTGCAGAGGGTGTACATTGTCCCATCTTCCAGCCCATTAATGAAGACCTTGAACAGGATCAGACAGAGCATTGACCCCTGGGCTGCAGTGGTAACTACTGGGGTGATGCTTCCTAGTGGGGCACTGTGGCACACCGTGTGTTTACACTGGCTGTAAACACGACTTGCCTTATTTCCATGATGTATAGTTGTCTTCATAGCATATATGAATACTACTGAACAAAACAGCAGTTTGTCAGGGGCTAAAACTTTTGAAAGCTTTGTGTTACGGTGTTGATGATGACTGCTGTTTACACACATAAATCTCTTCAGGCTGACAAGCAAACTTAGTTAAATTAAATCTAATTTTTTTTACCACTGTTTGAAATAAACTTTAAATTAAATTGCATTCCTTATTCTTCCATATATATTCTAATTCATGATTTTCATAAAGAAAAAAATGAATAGACATAAACACACACTGTTTCATCATGAATAGAGGTCTGACAGAGCATCTTCAATTCATGCTAAGGTTTTGCTCCATCCTGAAGTATATGGAGTGATCTTGAAACAACGATCTATCAAGACTACTAATCAAACCTGTATCAACCTACATCTGCTTTGTGTTTGTAACAGATGCCCCAAGAAACCAGATTTGTTGTCCTATGTCTGCTTAACCAGAAAACATAATCCATCTGGTTATAAAACCTCAGCAAATTACCATACAATGTATTTCTTGGCTAAACATATGTCATTCAGCTTTTAAGAAGAGCTAAAGATCAAGGAATTAGCATGTAAAAGTTCTAAACTACATCATGACTGATTTTGGAAATTTCCTCCCCTCTGAAGTTTACAAAATGATGTAAATCTATATATCTATAGCTGATATATTTGAAAAATACATTTTTCATGCTAATATTTTAAAAATATACTAATATTATGAAATTACTAGAATATTTTATCTTAAAATGGTAAAAACATTAGAACTTCCTGATTTGAAAATCTATAAAAATTAGTAGCTTAGTATAAACTGAATTGCAAAAAATCTGTGTATAAGGTTTTGGCTGTAATTTCTAAGAAATCTTTCTATATGAGATACATTGTCGTTAAAAATAGAGGGAATTGCTAATCAAGTAAACCTGCTTTTGGCTAACTTTTGAATTTTAAAACTCTTGAGGTGTTCCCTTGACTAATTAGTTCTTATTCTGTCCCCAGGCTTGCTATCGTCATTTTGCATTCTGCTGAAATTGCAGGGGATGTTTTGTTCCATTGCTGAGTATATCTCAGAGATAATGCAATTTTTAAACTGCCTGCTGTGATTCAAATTATTTCCCTGGAATACCTGTTACAAGAAGACTCTCTAATAAAGTTAACATCTGCACAGATGACAACTTCCCAAGGCCCAACAGAGTCAAGGAAACTTTTCTAAAACTTTAATAATGATTAGAAGTGTATGGTGGGCATGTGTATAACAGCCAACACCAGCTAACAAACTTTTACTTCCAAGCAAATATATTGCCTAGCTACTAATCTTCAAGAAATATAAAATATCCCAGTTTTAGTTACTGCTTCGATAAAATTTGGGTATTAAGGAGCAGCAATATGTTTATGAAGCTGGCATGTCACTAAAAGGGACTAGTACGTGGTATAAGTTTATGAAACTCTTCAAGGAAAGGAGTACATCTTAAGTGATAAATCATCTAGAATGCAAAAGATTACTGAAAAAGAGAAATTTAATGGACAAAAGTATGGTGAATTCTACATTCAAAAAAAGAGCTATTACTAATCTATTATCATTTACCAGATGTAAAAAGATAGAAATGGAATTAAAATATATATGCATAGATAGAATCACTGCAAGAAGCTTGGTTTTACATACAGGAGCAGATCCCAGAGGAAGATGGCAATTTACAAGTCTTGTAGATCTGCCACATCAGAATATCTTTTGAATTTTTTAAACCCTAAATACAAATTTTCCTGGCTTCCAGCCCTAATTAAAAAATATTAACAAAAACTAACTAAATTTGTGAATACTGTAAAATTATTGAAGACATTTTAAACCAGACACTTGAAATTTTTCTGTTCCTAGGATCTTTCATGTTCTGGCTTTGGTTTTTTTGAAATCTCAAGAGAATTGGTTTTCTACTTTTCAGAATACACCTATACCTGATTGCAACCAGATGAATTTTATATTTCAATTCCATACTTTATTTTGTTTGTCATTTGAAGCCATTTTTTATTGCTAAACAGATATTTATTGAAGAAAGCAAGAACGTTATAATTTTTGTTGATGCCTGTCCCAGGATGCAACATCCTTCACCACTACAAGGTATTCTGAGGCATTGCAGTATTTTTAAAAGCTCATATTTTTAAGATCTTTTTAGTTTCTTCTGGTTGCTCAGAGATTATAGGCTTTGCATTATAGCCAATTCAGCTTCTTGAAGCTGTATTGTGTGTTTATTCTGCTTCTGATGATATTAAATACGTCAAAATTTGCAATTAATTCAATGGCTTTGTCATTTAGCTTAACAGTTCATTGCAGATCAGTATTAAAAATTAGAACATCTGCATGCAGTAGTAGCATTGACTTTTAAAATATTTAATGGGATAAAACCATCTTACCTGAAAGCCTCTTACCACGGCATATTGATGTAGCTAAGATCTGCAGCGCCGCTCAGACTAGGAGTTTTTTTATCCCCCTCCTCTTATCCAGTACTGTCTTTGAGAAGCTATTTGCTGTGGGATGTTTCTGCAATTCCCAGATTGGCAGCAAAACCTGCTGCATTCCTGAATGCTGCAAGAAGCGCTGCAAGGCTCATAGTCAGGGAGCTGGAACAGTGTTTATCCTGGAGAGCTCCAGTGTGGAGCTTTCCTTGCTTCACCTCTCCCCTTGCTCTCCCCTTCAAATCCTGCTCTGATTAATGTCGAGTTTTAAGCACAGGGACACTAAGAGAGGTAAGGAAGCCACATTTGTGGCTTTCCCATAGCACTGCTAGTAGATTTTGGGTGTTTAGTCTGGCAAGGCAGATGGGAATTTAACTTAGGTTTCACCTAGCTATGCTGAATGGTGAGTTGAGAGTATTCAAGAGAACAGAGCACCCTGCCATCCCAGTTTAGCAAATTTAACTTAGGCTTTCTGGAGCAAACTATTATGAATAACCAAACCGTATTATTTGGTAAATAAGATGCTTACTTGGCAATAGTTAGCTGTACTTTTTTTTCCATTGGTGCATAGTATTAATATAGTGCTGGAGTTTTTTGCAGTGTTCAGGTTAGTACATGTCTGTGTGAACTCTATTGAACCAAAATGGAAATAAATGACACAAAAGCTATGGAAAAAGGGCTCAAACAGTGTTCTTGTTTCTACATAGCATCACCAAAGATCTAACCATGGCTTTTTCTTAAGATGTCTGACATTTTTATTTAGTGTCTTTTTTTAACTATTGCACTTGTATGATCAAAGACACAGCATGATAAAACATAAAGTTTTCATGAATGTGGACCTGGGGATGCCCTTTATTAGAATTCTAAAGTTCTGCTATTATTTTTAACAATATTTATGTGTCTCTTGCATGAAAAGCTCAGGACTGAGTAATGAACAATCTATATTGGTGAAATTCTCCTGCACCTTACCTGGAGAAACATAGAGACAGACTGCATGGTATCTGCGTTGTATTTGAGACATTAAGAGTTCTATATTCCATAGTCTTTACATATGCTGATGAAATGTGGTTCTCTGTATTCAAAGAACTATCTCAAATAATGTTATCACACAGCAGAAAGGTAACACTTCTTTAGTGTTTTTCTTGCTGGTGTTAAGGATTGATTTTGATTTTTAAAGTGCTTTCATACTACTCAAAGAAAATAAAATTATACTTTTTTAGTTTTTTGTTGTTTCTCCCTGAAGACCTGTTGCCCTTTACATCCCTAAACACACATTTTTCTTCCATAGTTCATGCTCTTTATCTAACCATCTGTTCTGCTCTGAGATTTGTTTCCCTGTGTGTCATGTCATAATATTCGGAGTAGGAAGAAATTTCTTGCACAGTTGGCCAAACAACACAGGGGAAAAAATGGTGTTTGGGTGGCATTTCCACAGATTTGCAAAGACTCTTGTAGTAGCTCACAGTAATCCTGAAATTCATTGCGCCTTTTTCTTATTTTCTTGTGTGTGAAAGCTGCAAAGACATTTGGCGTATTTTAACCCAGCTGAAGTTCATTAATTTAAGAAATCTGGGGGCTACTTGTAAGAATTCCTGTTATACTGCACTATCTTGTGATTACAGGCTTCCCTCAAGTAGTTGTAGCTGTCTGTTGGGCATCATTGTTGGGAAGGAGGAAAGGTGTGAAGTCTCAGTATTCCTGCACTACTGATTTCCTGTTTCTCTAGGGCTGCCTTCCCCCTTCTCCTAGCAGCTGACAGGGGAACAGCATCTTGCACATCCGAAACTGCTCCCTGCTTCCAGGACAGAGAGCAATTCCTTTGTTTCTAATGCATGCATGTTTTGGGGACAGGGATGGGTGGAAGGAATAGATACATACAACTCTTTGATTCCCAGGTCAAGGCTAATATCTTTAGTTCTAGTTAGCTGTTGATTAATTTTGGTGCTGGACTGACAAGGTCATGGCAGGCTGTTCTCAAGTTCTTGCATGATGTGGCTGTTCTCCAGCTGCCCTCTGGCTGCCTCTGGATGTGACACCTAATTCAGCTTTAATTAAGGAAGCCCAAAACTTTGGCAAAAATTTGAGCCTCAGCTGGAAACTTGGCAAAAGAGTTCAAAACGGCTTCTTAAGCTATGGCTGAGGTGATTGCTTAACACACAGTAGCCTTACAGACATTTTTTCATTACTTTTTATCTTACAGAGACTGGCAGAAAGACTGTAGTAGGAGGATAACCTAGGCAGTTAAACTCAAAGCCATTTTGAAGGCTAAAAAAATTTAATGCATATATGGAATGCATGTATGCCCATGTCTATTTATATAAGTGTGTTGATACTTAGCATTTAAAATATTTTTTGGAGGTGGGGGCTATGACATAGAATCTTTTGATAGAAAGTGTTTGATCACAAAGTTTTAGAGCACTTCTGTATGGGTTACATTTTCCGAGGCTTTAGGCTGGCACCACAATGTGAATCTCCAAATTTTGTGGGACAAAATGGCCAAAGGCTGCAGGTGCACTTTGGGTATCTGCACATCTAAACACTGCCTGCAGAAACAGATGTGTCCTCATTTTTCTCAATTGCCTTTAATCATAGCATCTGATCCTGTTCCCTGGTGTGTAAGGTGTTGGGCTGGTCTCCCACTGTAGTGGATGACCCAGTTCTCAGGAGTTCTGGCCTTACACTACCCAGAGCTCTTGTTTGGAATCGACCTGTGGGGAATCCTCTCACTTCATTGGCACAGCCTGCACACAGTTTTTGAGCAGTAGTTTTCTTTTGGCAAAGGATGATCATTTAGGTCTTCCTTTACACAAAACGTTGGCAGGAGAGAGACATCCAGTGTGGGCTGTCATCTGGAAAGAGTCTGAGTCCAAGCTAATGTGTTCTGGTAATATATTAGGAAGTTTGAGTTTTCCTATGAAATTAAGCTTGAGTTTTCTTCTGAAGTTCTTTACTGTAAATATTTCTTTCTTGTGCGTGTTGTAGCACTGCTCTGAATTGTAGCTAGTATGAAAGTGCTGTTAGAAAAAACAGTCTGGGTTTTTTTTTTGTTCTTGGCTTGCTTAAAGACAGCTCGTCTTGGAAATGTAGTTTGACAGTTCTGTGAGTTAAACCACATACATGACAAAAGTTGGTCTCTTTTGGACAAGTGTTCATTTGATCTATCAAAAATTTTCTCTGGTTATTAAACCTAAAGACTGCATGCTATTGAATTCCAATTTGGTTATTAGTAAGCATCACCAGTATTTTCTCTAAAACTTTGTTCTCATTTTCATATGCATGGTTTTGTTAAGAAAAAAACAAAGCTCACTAAGCAAACAAGCAAACAAAAAACCAGAAATGAACAAAAGATGAATGCATGTAAATAATTATAGTTTTACTCAAATAAGCGTGAGAAGACATCCAAAGCATGAAGTGAAGACACTGTATTTTAATTTACTGAACAACTTTTTACAAATTTGAAACAGCTTTCAACACAACAAATTTTTTTCTGTGTTTATTGTTGGTGTATTTTATTATAAATAAGTTTTTAAATCCTTGTCCTCTCTGTAATGTATTAAATTAATACAGCATGGAACAGGAAAGTACTCTCACAGACTAATAAAAAAAACCTCAACATTTCTTGCACTGATTTTTTTTTTCCTGACAGTTTGGATTTTAGAATGTTTTAAAATTTTTTCTTGCATACTAGTCAAGAGAAGAAAAATTTAAAATGGTGCCAAGAAATCTGTTGCAAAAACACGTCTTGCTTTTGGTCTTTTCTCGTGCATTTGGATTTAGTTCATGGAGAGCTGAAACAGTTAATGATGTGGAAGAAATTTCAGACACCTTCAGGTGAAAAATTTGCATTCTATTTTACCACTTTAAGTGGAATTGGACTTTAGCTTTATTACTTCAGAAAAGAATGGTTTGCATGAAAATAGTTTGTGAGTTTGTGTGACCTTGATCATTGTGTAGCAATGCATTTTTATGTAAAGCTTCTTTCAGTGAGTTAAGTTCATTTTCACTGGAAATCTGTTGTGGTTCTGACAGCTTCCTCTTTTTGACTGTCTAGATAACTGCCTGTCTGTTTTTCTGTGACTGCTTGTTATACACTCACCACCATGGTACCAGAAGTATATCCCAAACACTCCGTTTTGCCAGCAACTGCCACAGACTAGACAAGCACGTGGAGAGCTTTGAGATTTTGGGTGGCAATACGGAATATTTTGAAGTGTTTCTATTTACAGCAGATAGTCTACAGTTTATATTTGTGTAGGTAAAGCTGCTGGTGAGAAACCATTAGGAGGATATTACCTGCTTGAAATGAAGAGCAAGATATTTGTAGCCTTTAGCAAATCTCAGTGCGAGGTTTGCTAAAGCAAATGAGAACTCTCAGAGAAGAGGCAGAGCATACTCCCAATCAAAAGAGTCAAAATGTTAAGTGTTAGGCTTAGGAAAGGGGGGAACCTAGCTGCTCTGCCACTTGTGCAAGGTTTGCTATGAAAAATTGCCATAATTTCATTCTCTTGGCCTTGTCTCCCACAGCCTGTTGCCATCAGTTCAAAGCAGTGAGGTCCAGACTGCGCTGATGAGTGTGTCCTTCTGTCAGGAGCCAGTTCCATTTAGCAGCACTGCTTCCATAGCTTACCATGCCTTTGCAACATATAACCAGCCCAGAGAACAGGGGAAAAGATGCCAAGACATGACAGTCACCATGTTTGAATTAAAACAGTGTGACTACTTGAGTGTTTGAAAAAACTCCTGTGTTCATCTGGCAGGTTCTGTGTGTATTATGCTCTTTGCAACGTAAGTTAAGTGTACATCTGCAATGGTATGTTGCAGAGCCTGGCAAAATATTAAAGGAAAAAAAAAAGCTAAGATAAGGCCAGGAAAGAAATAATGTTGTAAGTGTTCATGATTTGGATAATAATATGTCTGTTCTGTGTATGGCAGTTTAAAAAAATACTCATTTCTAGCAATCCAGGAAGCATTCTGGCTAAGTGGTCTGCTCCTTTCTGCATGTTCATGTAGATAGGTGTCTAGTTGCTGTAGACTAGCTCATCTTTCTCTTTCCAGTAGCAATATAAAAGATATCATATTGTCATAATTGAATTAATTTTATCAGATATTGGTGAATATATTGCAGATCTCTTCCCTTTTAATCAAAAACTTGATTAAATAAGTCCTCTGTGAAAACATAAACAGGTATATGTTTTCTTTCTGTGCATTTTCAGTCAAGCTCTATGTTTCATGTGGGCATTAGCTGCTCAACCCTCAGTGGGACTCTGATTTGCCTTGTTAAAGCACTTTGTTGCCAAGAAAACAAATGTTGCTTTTCTTTATGTTTTTATTTAGGGTTGTATACAAACAACTCTGTGCAGCTATATGTTTTACAGGAGATTGAAGCCAGTGCTGAATATGCTCATAAGAGCTATGTTCTCAGTTCCAAACAATCTCTTTTGCCCAGAACTGTTTTATTTTCATCCTTCATTTTTCAGTGCTCATTGCTTCTTTGCTCATCCTTTTTTTTTTTAATTTCATTGTATTATTTACATATAAATGCAAAATATAAACACACATATAAACAAAATTTTTATATGAATTGTCTATGTAAGCTATAGGCTTGTGTGATTAAATAAAATTTCCTTTTTCTCTTTTTTTTTTTGTGATATTTGATTGTTTAACTGAGTAATGTTCCCTCAAACTATTCAGGCATTTTCTCTCAAAGGGAATAGATTTCCTCAAGGGGCAAAATCATGACATGGCTTTTGCTGTGTATATTGTGTTTATTGTTACACACATTGGTATGCTGGTACCCTGAATTCAGCTCTTTTCTCTCCGGCTGTAAGCCAAAGTCATCTACCACCTGAGGAAATTCATACATAGGGAATTGTATTGTGTTCTGTCACTTTCTTTTCTTGACTTTGTCCTACCTGCTCTGAAATCCTGATTTATTTATTGGAGCTGGGACTGCAGCTGGGATGCCCAGACAATACTGTAACCATCATGCTTTGGAATAATTCTCTCTCTTCCTCACCTAATTAATTAATGATTGATATTTTTAAAAATTTTAAATCCTAACAGATATTTGCTTTTATTGTCCTGCTTATTATAAGAAAGGGTGATATTTCCAATTTTAGTTCTGTGCAACTGAAAGCTGCTATGATTAAAAATATTTCTCTCTCCTACAAAGTGTAGAAAATACATAGGGTTATGCATTTCATTACAAACAATGAAAATTATTATTAGAGAGTTTAAAGGATAACAAGTTGTTTTTACAATGTCTTTTATCCTGGAGGTTGTCTCTACCATCTGGCTGTTATTGGGCAAAGAGGAGTTTTGATGTGTATGAGCTACAGACACATAATGCTTCTTGCTTATTTTAATTAAAGCATTGATTTTGTCTTTCTGAAACAGGTTTCAGAGAAGAAAAAATAAAGGAGAGAAAAAAGGAAAGGCACAGAGGAAGGTAAATGTTCATATTTGCATGTGTAATGAAAATCTAAGAAAATTTAATCTATGGAAAAAGATCTATACACTTGAAGTGAAGAAGAAAGGTAATAACTACCCCACAGATTCTGTCTGTGAAACCATTTGATGAGATATTTCAGTCATTTATACCTTTTCCTTTGTCTTGTTTGTAAGTTCCTTTAAAATATTTTTTATCTTTGCAATAAAGTGAATAATTTTTGAGTTGTACAAGAAGCTATTTTTGGGAGCAGGGTTTTTGGAGTCAGGTGACAAAGACAAGCTATAACTACTAAAATATCTGCACAAATCAGCACAAATCAGCAAAAGACAGGAGTATTTTACCCTCACAGTCTATCCTGATGAAAATTTTATTTCCTTCCTAGCCTGCTATTAAATCTTAATTACGTAATAAAACAATTATCACTAAGACCCAGTATTTTTTCTTCTCTCTCTGTCTTCTTTCTTGATTTTTTTTTTTTTTTGGCAAGACATGAGCCAAATAAAGCTTATAAAACTCTATATTAAGAAAAGTACAGTCTATCTGATTTATCTTTTTAAGAACCTTCCTCTTCACTGCTGTAAGAATTACCCCTGCAGCACTTGGGAGCAATATTAAACCTGGCTTGCAGATGCAGTGGCAATCATATTTTGCTCTGTCTGGTATTTTCTTTATGCAGAAATCAGTAAAAATTTATTTCAGCCAAATTATATGTAACAATATTGATAAATATAATATTAATGCTAGAAAGCCAGCTAAACCTCTTCCTTATGGTGCACTAATCTATGCAATACATTAAGATTTTACATCTTGAAAAGATTTTATCTTATGCCATGAGGTATCAACACATCTTTCTGTGACAGAAACAGAGTGAAGCTTCAAAGAAATTTGCAGTTTCTGATGTCTGATGTTACATGTGGACCATGGGACAGAACTCAATGTAAATATTCAAAGGCTGTTCTGGCAGTCTCAATCTATTGTCTCAACACTTTTGATCTTCTTTTCAGAAAAAATAAGCAGAAAAAACAAGCAGAAAAAACCAAGAAGTCTTCATAACTCAGAACGGGTGGAATTTTGTCTTATTACCAGTCTGCCCACCTGCATCTTACAGCTGTCAGAAACTTAAGTGGACATTAAAAAATTGATTTTAAGAACATTCATGAAAGCTCATGAAGGCAGTTAATATCTTAAAATGAAGAAAAGAAGCCCAGAAACTGTACTTTATACTACCTTGTTTAAAAGGGGAAAATAAGGAATTGCTTTAACAGTAAAAAAAAAAATCTTACTGATAGAATTGTAATTACTGATAAAACCATATTACAGTTATTGATAGAATGATAAGAAAAGTTTCAGTCACTTCTCCCAGTGTGTTGTCTTTCCCCAAGCACAAGTCAGTTATAAGTACTTTCTGAATTATGTGGTACCCCTTAAGGACCAAAAAATGCCAGGTATCTTCAACACCCTGTGATATCTTGTTTGCACAAAATACAGCTGAAGAGGATGTGTTCTTCAATGTATTAATTAGAACCATAGCAATTTTTCTTGCTAATTGTGTTCACTTACAAAGATCAGAAAACTTAGAATGGAAAAAAGGAAACTTTCCTTCCATGTGGAAGGAATGTGATAGGTTAAGTTTTAGATAGGGAAACGACTTTCCTACCTTGAAAGAATTATTTATCTAGTTCATCTACTGGTTGTTAAGGTCAGAGACAATTAAAGTTTCTTGCTTATAAACATGACTCTCTTACTCTATCATGTAAAGTCTTATAAAGCACATGAGAAATTATTTAGTGATGTTCTAATTGGCACAACAAAAATCAGGGACTGCTCAGACACTAGTAAAGAAAATTGCACTCTAGTACTTGGAATTGCCCCTAGATGTTGTTTAACTTGCTACAATAGGCTTAACTCTAGGTGTTTTTTCCTCCATGGAATCTTAGCAGGGGAAGCCTCTATTCAGACAATTCATGCTATTGGATTATTGAGAGATGAAAGCAGTATGCTGGTTAAAATGAAGGAAAAAAAATTCACAAAAGGAAAGATAAATATTGCACATATTTGAAAGTCTACTAAGATGCTAAATGAAATCACCTAATGCAAAACACAGGTTTATAGAATCATTGAATCATTAGGCTTAAAAGACTGTTTTCAAACTCCCCAACCCTGCAGTGTGGGCAGGAACACTGTGCATCAGAATAGGTTGCCCAAAGCCCAATCCAGCCTGAATCTGTGTACAAGATTCTACCAGGAAACACTAAAGACAGAGGAAACTATGTTGGATTGGAGGACTTGAAAAATGCTATCCTGAGTAGTCTTCCAAACCTTGCTTTATATGTAGAAAGAAAAATTAAATTGGAAATAATTCAGTAAATGATTCTGCACATAAACCATCCAAAATCTGGCTATTCTTGACTATGGTTTCTTTCTTCCTCCTTGATGCAAAATTGTCCCTTCATTGTAAATTGTATTTGTAATGGGTGAGTGTCAAGCCATGCTGCCTGAAATCTGTAAAATTCGAATAGTCCCTTGGGGGTTAGACAGGAAAAGATTTCATACAAAGGTGACTTAAGAAACACAGAATAAATGTTCATCAGAGTCCAGTAACCAAGGAGAAGAGATTTAGAAACCAATATGAACTAATTGTGCCACTTGAGTAGGGAAGGAGCTGACCATCAACCGCCTTGTGACTGACAAGCATTGCAGCTAATTTATTATGATCAGGATCCTGGACTTGAAATATGATGGAGATAGTCAGTGAATAGATAGAAAAGACGTCAAAAAACTTCTAGAAACAACACAGCAACACAGCTTCCTTTTTTCTTTTTTCTTTTTTTTTTTTCTTTTTTCTTTTTTCTTTTTTTCTTTTTTCTTTTTTTCTTTTTTCTTTTTTCTTTTTTCTTTTTTTTTTTTTTCTTTTTCTTCTTCTTCCTAATATAGAACAGGGAAAAGTAGTATTAAAACTGTGAAGCAGATTTGGTATTTTGTTAAAGCAATTGAAAGATCAGCATGTTGTTTTGATTGCTGTAAATTAATCTGTCATAAAAGACACTACTGATTATGGCACCAAATTTTAACTTTTTTTCAAGTACTACTAATACCAGTTATGTCTTCCTTATGAATAAATACTTCCTAAGAGTTCTCAATTGCAAAAAGGGCTAATATTTGTTCTAAGTGTGGTGTGCTGTAGTTTTTTTATCACTTCAAGAAATTTGGAGAAAGATCATTACATGGCATTGTGTTGTGCATTTTTAGAGGCAGTACTGAAGGGTGATTTACAACAACAAACAGAACATCACAAAGCCCACAGTTCTTTACCCTTGCATAAGAAAGCAAAAACCAAACTACAACCGTTAATGAAACAGAACAAAATTTGTGTTAAATTCTGGTTGTTTTTTTTTTTTTGTCAGAATATATTACCTGTACGATCATGTGCATGACAGACATTTGCAAGATTATTGTACATATTATGGAGCACACACATGCGTGTTCAATCCAATTCTCAGTTCAAAAGGAGGAGAAATCTTCTAATGACTCACAAAGTGCATACACTCTCTGATACACAGTGTGGATATTCCAGTTGAAATTTTGACCCAGGCTACTATCAGGAACCTCAGGGACACAAAGCAGAATCTGTGCCCAGGTTTGTTCCTTAAAACTCCAGAGACAGCCTGATGTCCCAGTAAATATAGCAAGTGTACATTTTGTTATTCTGAGATTTTGGTTGTTAATTTGTTTTAAATTTTTAAAAAAATTCTGCATTTTCTACATCATATTTCTAAAGAGGCAGATTTTTGCTTTATAAATGTTTGGAGACAAGCATCCCTTCTTTAGTCCTGGTTTAATTTTATATCACTTTGACTTGTTCTTCAGTAATCTAGCTATCCAGAGCTTCATGGTGTTTGGGAGAATCCATTATCTTTCCCTCTGGCTGCTATTAATCAATACAGAACAGTTTATTCAAAACTATCCTGAATGTATCAGGATTCCTCAGGAATTCAGGACTATAGAAATTCTTGGAAGAGAGCGTCTGCCTGGTATGTATCCTGCTCCTCTCAAGGTTAGTTTTACTAACTGGTTACACCTGATTCTGTCTACCACAGCTATCCATGTAACCCCATTTACATTCTGAATTTTCTCTGATTTTGAAATACTGTGTGGAAGGCACAGTCTCAGTTTTGTACAGTTATCCAAAAGCCAAACACTGTTTATGATTTTTGTATGAGTAGCTCCACTATTATGAACAGGAAGTTATAAATCAGATACAAAGATGAGACCTCAGATTTCTCAGGAAAATAAAGGATGAATCCCATGGAAGATGATATTTATGTCTTTCCAACTGGTAATCTTCTTCTCAAGAGCACTTCCAAATTGGGCAAGTGCATCAAACCAAATACTGAAGTGAAAATTACAAGAAAAAGATGAAACTGGTCACTCTCCTGAGACGCCATACAGTCTAGTCAGCATCCTGTGTAAGGTTAAATTCTCCTTTTTTCCTGCCCTTTGCAGCCATCTTGCTTTGTTAATACACAGTTTTACTTTTTTTCACTTTCATCCCCCAGTATACATTTCTCTCATTGGCATAAGAAAAGGGAGTTATTGAAGGCCTTTCTCCTTAGAGGAAATGCTCATTCCAGGGCATTTTTCTCCTGAAATATTTCTCAAAATCCAATGGGGTTTCCCCACACGTGGAAAAAAGAGAATGAGTCTCTTTTTTTTTCAAGTACTACTAATCCCACCTCTGTGTGTCCTTCATACCTCCAGGCTCTACATGCCTAAATAACTGAAAATTCAGGAGGATTTCTGTTCTTTGAAACAGGAGAATCTTTTCACCTCTGTAGCTGTTCTACAACCCTATGTTTTCTAGTTTGTATTGGAATAATTTCTTTGGTAAAAAAATAGTTTATTTCTTTACTGAGACTCAAAAAATTCCTCCACCCATCCCCAAGAGGAAAATTTTACATGGCTTGTAACTCTATTTTTTATAAACAGCTCAGGTCATTGCCAACTGCTTACCCTTTTATTCACTGCCAATGTTTGAATTTTTATGTGATTTGGTTCTATTACCAATTGTCTTCAGATACTTTTTTAAAAGCCCAGATTTTGCTATACAATTGCTTCAAGAATGTTCCTTTTGAGAATAATGGTGGAATAAGCAGTTTCTAATTTGTTCCTGCCACTATCCCCTTCTTATCCTGCAGTGGTGCATGAGCAGCACCACCACTCTGAAATGTGGCTGAGAGGAAATGTATTGACCCACACATACTAAAGCAGATTCACGTGTTTAAATCTTTGGAAGATTAGTGCTAAGTAAAGAAAATGCCCCTAATACCATGTAATTATCTGCAATATATTATCAAGCGACCTGTGCAAGAGTTACCAGTTTGAGGTTTCTCTCCTCCTTTACAGGTACTGTATAGAAAGGAGTAAAAGTGAGTACAGAAGAAAGATGCTAGTGCAGACAGTAGAGGGTTTTTAAGGAAGGCTGTTTGGTAGAGTGAAGGGTGTGAAATAACTGTCATACATGAAATGCATCTGATTTTTAAAGGAAAGGTCCTTAAATACCACATGATTAAATTCACTGTAATTTCCAGCCTTTGGTTTCTTATTAACCAGCATTTCTTCAACTTTTGCACAGCAATTTTACACTGAAGTAGTGCATTCTTGGCAAAGGTTAGCTAACTGGTCCCAAAAGAGGGAGAGTGCTTTTGATGTTTTACTAAAACCCTGGTGCTTAGTGATTACAGGAATTAAGGAAAACTGTCTGGAAAATAAAAAGGTGTGTATTACATAGTAGTTACCTTTAATCGCACAGAAAGGAAATGCTGATGCACCACGATCTTGATATTTTTCCAGCACTGAACTTGAGCCCAGCTGGTGTCCTGCTCAAGCTGTGCACTTCTTGGTGCTCTCCAGCTGCTGAGTTTGTGAATGACATATTTGCACTCTGAGCTTAGGTCATATGAGGAATACAGTGCAGTTTGACAAAGCAAGCTGTCATTTCTCTTGAACTTAATAATGCTGTGGGTTTTGAACTCTGGATACGTTCATTAGGGGCTGCTCCTAATCTTTTTACCTGTTTTGGCAGTGTTGTTAAATCTAAATGAGGATTATGTTATCTAAGTGAGAATTATTAAAAAGATTTGATATACAATTTTAATTCTACGATAAAGACTAAGCCTGCAGAGTTGCTTTTTTCTGGTTTGTTTTTGTTTTTGTTTTTGGGTTTGGTTTTTTTTCCCCTATAGATCTTTATTGCATTGAGCAAAAGGGATGAGTGTCAAAATCTCTGTTACAGAGATCAGTCAGAGCAATGCTTATTACCTAAACTGACTTCTTTTGGCTGGGCTAATTTCCTAAATTATTAAGTATACAAAATGCTAAATAAAATTACAAATGTTTAATGAGAATACTTATTCTTTTGAGCTATACTCAATAGATTAGCTTTCACTTTGTAGAGATTTGCTCTGAGTAAGGAATGTTTGTCACCTGTGTCTATTAATTTCATGAATTTATGTTTTCAATTTATTCCTGGTTAATAAGTTTTATACTGAATATTTTCACTTTAAAAATCAAAGAAACTCTTTCACTTGGCAGCAAAGAGCCCTAAACCCTTTGTGAAAATATATGCTTCTCATTCATGCATTTTTATCCTGCTCAGTGATCTGGAAAACATTTGAGGAAGAAAAATCGCCTTTTTTGGTATGACTTGTTGCACTGGTATTATTTGACGGATTACATAAAGAAAAGGATTTCGCTCTCAGAAACTGTAATCTTTAGTAGTCTGGGGTGTACAGAGCTACACCTGACCCTAGCTACCACAGTTCATGACTGGTGCCAACCATAAAGTTAGACTGCTAAAATGTGACATGAAAATCAAGGTAACTGATTGCTTGATTGTCAGTTCCCAGCACAATTCTGGAATGAAAACAATGCAATTAAACAGATCCAAGCAGTGATCATAAAACTGTGAAGTCAGCAAACACATATTGTGTATTTAAGAGCCACCTGCATTACGGAATGAAATGAGAACATAAATCCCCACTTTATTCAGAAACAGGATGAAAACCTAAAGACTAATGAGTGCACTAGCACAAGACTAGTAGATTTTAAAGTAGTCCCTTTCCTAATTTTATGGTTCTTGAAATATTACTAAAAAACATTGAACATTTATCCAGCTGTATAAAAAGCTTTTTTAAAAAAAAGGCCTTGATTGGGACCAAGACAAAATTTTTAATTTTCCCTTGTTAAGACTCATCTCTAGGACAAGATGTCTGAAAAGCATAACGCTACTATCAGAGCCAATGGCCCATCAGGGGAGTGCATCTTCTGGGATCCAGGTGGAATTTTTCTCTTTGTTGCAAATTTTGTTTTCTGCTCTGGTTCTTACCAGTCCAAATGATGCAAAATACCACAGTGCCAGCCACCATCAGTACATATTTTACTGAATTTTTTTACTTTGCAAGACCATTAACTTGATGGGCTGAAATAAAAGTAGCAACCTCATTTTTAAATTAAGACTTCAAAATGTATGTACATAAGATCTGTTTTCGCTGTTATTTCATTAGAACACAGTGCATATTTTGTTTATACAGCTGAACCCTGTATTAAAGCTGTGTGCTGAAATAGCTGACTGTCTGCAAAATGTAATAGTTTTTATGTGATGTTATGTGCCTTTGTGCAACTTTGTGCGACTTGGTACAGTTTGGATGACTGTTGAAGTGTGACTATGCTAATATTTTTTTTTTAATTATTTCCATATGTTTCATTTACTTTTACCAGGAAATCATTTTATGTTCTTTGACAGCATGTATTTCATAAATATATTGTCATGAGCCCCATTTAAAAAGACTAAATTTTTTTCTACTTACTTCTTTCCATGTATAAAGGAAAGATTTTCTTACTGGGAAAGGTTACCTTCTTTAGCCTCCTAAAGTCAATAAAAAATATTTTGGGGTTGACAAATCATTAATGGTAGGAGCAAGCAAAACTCTGCACTGTTAAAAATTGTTATTAATAAAATAAATCAAAATTAGGGCTTCCACGTCCTTGATTTTATGTTATTATTTGGTGACTTGTGCATACATACACTTTAGTATCCTTAATTCTTCTCCTGTTTATAGAAATACCCATTTACCAGAGAAGAAAATTCTATGTTATGATTACGTGCAAAAAGAACATCAGGTTCTTTTAAATTTATTGTCAGCTGCTCGTGAAGAAGTATTCAAAAAGCAATGCGTGCTTTCATGTACTTAGCATACTACTTTCATTCATGGAGATACTTTATTTTTGGAAAAAAATGGGTGCTTGCATTCAAAGGCACGTAGTGAGTCATCCAGCAGTTAAGTGATAAGTGTGTAAACTTAAGACAGGGAAAACAGATGTATGTGCAACTATGGTTGAAGACTAATATCAGAGGCACAATGAGTGGGTATATATGGAAGACAAATCCTGCCACTTGAGCATTGCCCATTTAAAAAATGAGTTTGTACGTTCTAGTCATCATAATAGTTGTGCTAATCATGCTGCCTTGTTTTCTCCAATGCATCTGAAAAATGGTTGATAAAGCTGTTAAGGGAATCTACATGGTTCAAAGAGGAGGGGGAGATGTTGGCATGCAAGCCTCTTTGAGCTCCTCAGAGGGAGAAATTAATGCAGGGCTAGAATTAAAACCTTTAGAGAAATTAAGATGTTGTAAGCCATATAGACATGAAGCAGAAGTGTAAGTTTAAGTAAGTAGAAATATATTTTAAGTGCCTTAAGAGACTGTGTTAGCTGGTTAGGCCCTAAAGGCTAGTTTAAATTTCAGTAACTTAGTCCCAATTATAACAAAAACATAGTAGAGTGTTGCTTGCATTTCTAGATAGAACAAAGACATAGCATAGGATCTTGCTGAAATACAGGTGTGTTTTTCCTCATTTGTCAATCATTTTGACTTTTAATTAGAGGATCTGAAACTCTTTTTCTGCTGACACAACAACAAAATATAGTTTGTTTCTATTAGTGTTCAGACCTTCAGTTGGTTAGAGCCTGGGGCTAGGAAAATAATGCTGTATTCATAATTTGCAGGATTTTTATAGTATCACTTGCTTCTGAAGAACATGTCCTCATTGTGCAGTCCTAGTATTGTTTTAGCAACAGGTCATGTTTATAAGTAGTGCTATAACACAAAAGAAGAGGTTCTGGTGTTGAATTTGCATAGTGTTTCAGATATGCTTAGGTTATGGATGTCACAGGTACTGCCTATGTTTAAGCATAAACACATAGCAAATTTAAAGGAGGAGCCCTAGAATGGAAAAAATTAAAAAAGATGTTCCTTTGAATTGGTGGAGTGAGTCGTGTGATAAGGGTTGAAACTCTTTGACAGGATGTAAAAAAATTTGGGGTTTTTTTGAACCTTTTAATTTTGGGAATTTAAAGAAAATGCTTTAATCTTCAATATTTAGAAGCCTGTTCCTTTACTGATAGTATCCTTCAATTTTAAAATTTAACATTTTCTGCTGTTTCAGAAAATACGTTTGCAATGATCAGTTACTTGCAAAAAGTACTACATTGCTATCACACCACAGTAATTGCCTCTACTGTGGTTCAATTGCAAGTCTGCAGGCACCTTTTTATTCCATTTAATGAGTTCATATGTTTAGATGCAGTTCAGCTTCTGTAGTGTACTTCACCATCAATTCCACATAAATGTCCACTGCCTCTTTTCTCTGTGACCATTTAACCACTTCACAATCAATGGTTAGAATTTGATGCAGTAACCTTTCACATCCTTCTCTCAACTACATGAACAAAAATTTGTATCTATCTTAACTGGATGATGAACTCTCTAGCTACATTCCAGACTAGTTCTTAGTCACAGTTTTGTTTTCTTGACCTAAGTGAACATCTTGAAAACACAACATCAGTGTAAAGAGTAGCAAATCTGCAAATGATAAATTACGGAGTTAAAACACATGCCTAGAAAAGACTTTGAGATCCAAAGGTTATCTGACTGTTATTTATTTTGTTGTTTGAACAAGGACAGGAGTCCAATAGGAAGATTAGTTCATGAAAATTTCAAGACATCTTTTATTGGAAACAATAACCAAAGTGATAAAGAAATATGGATATTCTCAGCCAGCTGGAGAAAGGAATAGAGATAAATTTAGTCTAATACTGAGGAAAGGAATTATAAGCAACTATTACTATCTCTTTCTCTAGCCAAGTGTTTTGAGATAGTTGTCCTTGGACTGTGTTTATTCTTAATTTACCAATGGAGTTAGAAGTGTTTTGCATAAGACCAATCAGGTCTTACCTTAGCACAGCATGTTATAGAAGGTGTGAGGTATTTTCAATAAAGCCCTCTTTCGCTTTTCACCTTCTGGAGTGTGGAGTTCTGTGTGGTTTCCCAGCTCAATAGCGACAAAGAAAGGAGCACATTTGTTTAGACTCTCTTCATCAGTTGAAATATAGTGTATTTAGTAGCACCTAATATCACATGAAAAAGGAAAGTAGAGACCATTTTAAACTGTTCACACACAGGAATTTATACCAATACTCCTCAGTGATTGCCATGCTGTAGTTTTGGCTGAAGTGGTTCTAATTCGTGTGCAACCTAAACATAAGAGTATTTTTTCTTTATTTCCCGGTGCAAATGTCCAATTGGAAGACAAAAAGCCGAGTGTATAGGTAGCGATTTACATTTACTGTTTGTTGAGTGTTTCTGGATGCCAAAACTCTTATCACATATTAGTTATGAAACACAACAGTAAGTAATGAATGTACCATTTTACTATGCCTGATGAATTAGGTTCTTTTTTCCTGTTACTATGGATGCTGTAGCTTATCATATTGCCATGGCACCTCAGCTATAAATTCCTGAATCCATATTCCCGAGAAATAATAATGCATCTTTAGCATGAAAAACATAGATTTCTCCAAAACCTCAGGTCTCTTCAGTGAACATAGATGGGCACAACTTAAGGACGGCTAAAACTAGAGTTTTAGCTTTGTAAGCAGGCAGAGGTCAAAATAAGCACAAGCACTTTTCCTGTTTATGTCACACATACACAGACCAGCCCATTAAATGGAAGCATTCTAAAGTGAAGCTTCTGTTGTAATATTTTTTTTCTTTTTATAAATCAGTGTTTCAATCACAATTTGAAAGCTCTCTGGAGGGAAGTAAGAGGCAGAATCTAGTGATAAGAGAAGTGCCTTTTGCATAGCATTTGAGATGATTAAAAGCTGTTGAAAGCTTTTCTAGTCAATTACATTGCACAACTTTATGAGGAATCAGGGCTTATTTCTGAACTGAGTTTCAGATTGGCCCCTGTAGAATACTGCAACAGAACAGTAAACTCAGTCAAGGTGAAAATCTAGCAAAAGGCAAACAAATTTACCAGGAAAGCAAAAA
>VXAX01002258.1:715896-793410 GCA_013399835.1 Leptocoma aspasia | reverse complement strand
AAAAAAAAAAAAAGAAAGATGAAGCCTAGGCTGGTAGCTTCAGCACCAGCACAAAATTCCTTTTCTCTCATTGCATAAGATTATTTTGACCCAAACAGACACAACAGTTTGACTCTCTGAGTCTCTTAGAGTCTCTACATATTTTATGAAATTACACAGCCAGGCAGAATGGAGGTTTTGTATTTCCCCATTCTAAAAAAAAAAATGCAGTAATACTGGTGCTTTTTGTTAAATTCACATAAGAGAGAAACATTATAAATTTGAAGCATAAGAGCTTAAAATCTATATATGAGCACAAGCTCATAGAGGACTCCCTTTTATAATTAGAAATTATATTAAATCACTTAGCTTCACAGATTCACCTGATTCCTCTCTCAGTTTTACTGTTTTTAAATCTATGTAACACCTTTGACCTCACACACCCCTAGGTATGTTTACTACCACATCAGTAAGAGGAGAGTCTGCTGTCAATACTTTAATTTGCATAATTTGCAGTTGAAAAAAAATTAATTTTTATTTTATTACATCTTTAAGAACTGTCAGACTCTAGAAACAAAGGTGTAGACTTTTAAAAAATCTGATGCTGAGAAAAGCCTTATTCCAGAGTTGGACCCATTTTCTCAGCGTCACTGAAACATCTCTGTTTTTGTTCTTCGACAGAAATTTTGACAGGTTGTTTGTAGAGCACGTTAGATATCCTTTTAAGACTGTACCAGTGAAATTTCCCTCATGCCCAGCCATGTCACCTGTTCTCACCATATGATATTATCTCCAAGTCTTCTCTTACTAAAAGTCTATATTGCTGTGTTTTTGTGACACTACTTCTCACTTTCTCACTCAGGCTGAAGTTACAGTATAAGGTTTTCTTTCCAAATAAATTTTCTTTGGAGGTTGAAAACCGAAGTGGAGCAGCTCTGGATAGCCTCTTTAATCTTCTAATTACTCAAAACTCTTTTTGTTGTTGTTGTTGTTTTTGTTGCTGTTGACCTTTTCTTTTTTTTGTGGGGGGAGGAGGGGTTTTGTGTGTATTGTGTTTTGTTTCTTTGGTGGTTTGTTTTGATTTGATTTGATTTGATTTGGGTTTTTTTGTTTCATTATGGTTTGTCCTGGTGTTTTCTTGTGTGTGTGTGTGTGTTTTTGTTTTTTTTTTTTGGGGGGGGGGATGGGGTGAGAGGTTGTTGTTTTTTGCTTGGTTTTGGTTTGGTTTGGTTTCCTTTTGCTTTCTTTCGTTTAATAACATGACCTATAATATGACCTGAAGCTTCCTTCTTGGTATAATGGGAGAATAGACTGAACAAGGTTTGAGCTTATATTACGTTGGATATTGGAAGGATTAATTCCCCTTAATACCTTGCAATATTATTTATAATTTACAAAACTTGATGTTCAAAGAAATATGTTTTTACAGTTTCTTTTGTAGGTTTCTACTTCACTATTTATTTTTGCAATCAAAAGACATTTGGAATTTTTCCTTCCTGGTACTGTCTGCAAAGATGAAGAATTAAGAAAAATGGTCCATAAAAGTGCATTTGCTACTAACCACCCCCCANTTGCTTTTGACATATTTCTATCGATGTTTTTAAAGGATAACCACCCTTTAAATCTCATATACTGGAAGAAGTCTAGCAAATATCCACACAAAATTCTTGAGTTAAATATGAATCTCCTAGTTTCCAAACCTTAATTTTCGTGTTGTGCTGTACAATTTTACTTTTATTTCAAATAGTAGTTCATTTTCTAAAGTAAAGGTTGTCAACAAAATTTTATCTTGGGGTTTCTAGCACAGAAAAGCTTTTCATCAGGTCTAAGGCAGCAATTTCTCAGTGAAGAAAGATCAAAAATTTTGTAAGAACACTTCTGCATTCATCTATGAAACTCTCCCTTGCTGTGTCTGTGTATTTTAATGCAGATAACAAATAGCCACATGAAACTGACTGAAAGAAGCTATCTCTGTAAAATTATCTGTGTACAAAAATTCTCTTCCTTAGAGCAAATTCCAGTTGAAGGTCCTGAATTTCTTCCAAGTGAAGAGGTGTCATCTTCCCAACAGCTAATAGGTTGTTTGGTTTTCAGACCAGATTCCACAAGTACTTTTCCTCTATCCCCTTCAGGTTTTGGCATGACAGTGCTATGGCTGAGGTCTTTCAAACATTTCAAACCATCTGGTGCTGTAGCTGTACAAGGTGTTACCTACTGATGCTGTCCCTGCTTCAGCAAATGTTCCATGGAGCAAACTACAGTGGCTGAGACTGAGGATAAGACAAAACAGAGGACAGTAGGATGACCACTGTAACAAGGCAGGACAGATTAGAAGAGGTCTTGCTATCAAGGAAAAGTACTAAACTCTCAGTTAGGACTGGGTTTGATCCAACTTCCAGTGATATTTCCTAGATCCAGTATGTTGGACAAAACCAGAAAAGCCTAAACAAGTCTAGAAAAATCTCTCCCCACAGGACTCCACAGTCTTATTGTGCACCTGTTCACTTATTCCTGGGAGCGTTAAGAATTTCACTGGTGATGTTTCTCATAGATACAAAGAAGTACATTTAACTACTTTGCATATGCTGTCTTCAAAGGCATCACTTAACATAACAGGATTACTGCTGCAAACAATCAACTGCAAGTTGAATTATGAAGGAAAAATCCATTTTGAAAGACATAAAAGTAAGATTTCTGCTTTTCTGTGCAAGGTCTTTGTGCATGGAAAATACGGATCATCCACAGTGATTGAAGGCAGCAATGATTCAGTTGAAGTAAACAAAAATTTGCCAGTGGCCTTCTTGTCAATGTCTTCCTCTTTTTCTCAGAAAACAGAGGTATTTTCTAATTTGCCTTTGCACAATTTCTGACATCAGGGTAGCATGCATGAAAATGATTTTTGGAGACTAATAGGTTAATTGTCTTACCCCTGTGCTTTCCCTTACCTAATTCCACGGTTTTCTTCAGGCCTCCTCAAAAAAATAATTATGTGTCTATTCTTAAATGCCTTTGTCTCTGATATTTTTAAGTTTAAAAAGTAATAATGGTAACAAATCCTAGCTAGACTCTACATCTGTTATTTCAGTAAATTAGAGATCAGGTTGCCTTTAGTTTTATCTTAATGGAAATAGCGATTTAGAATTTCAATATGGTGAACACCTAAGAACTTAATTCTTGTGAACTATGTTGAGGTTCTTACTAAAACGTCAACAAATTCATAATGAAACATGATTTTTTTTAGATTTAAGAAATTTCCTGCAAATAAAATTAACCACATATTTCTTAGCAGTGATGGGATCAAAGCCACAGTTTAAAACTGTATGTATTTTAGTCTATTTTAAACTACATCTGTGATTAATAATCCCAATAGGATGTGTGTATTGGGTTTTATTTTTTAATTACTATTTTGTCATCATTATCAAAGAACTCAGCTTATAGATGATCATTTATTGTCTAAACCATATTTCAATCTCTACTTTTGACACTTCTCAGACCACAGAGGTTGCATATTACTGGGTCTGTAATCTGATTCCAACATGAGAATTTGAATATGGTTCTGACAACTTTGCTTTCATCAAAAAAAAGAGCATATTTTTCAAAGTACAAATCACTGGGTTTAGTTGACTTAGGATATTGCTGACAGACTGACAAATAACAAAAGGATGAAGTAAAAAGTATGCTTCAATGCTCTTCAATACTTGAATTCTCTTGTGTTTCTGAGAAATATTGCACTAAGGTTAATATTTTAGGTTGAATGGGTCGAATTTTATTCAGTGGAACAAAAAAGAAAGAAACAAACCAAATAAACAAACAAAAAACCCTCCCCCAAGCCCCTCCAAATCCTCAAGAGGAATAGAGTACTTAACAAGCACAGAAATCTGAATGAAAATAAAAATACTTGACATTCTTCAAGTCACTTAATTGTGTATTATCAAAAAGACTGTGGTGTTTAAAACAGCAGGAACTGCTGTAGAACATTACTTAGGTACAATACTGCAGTGAAATGGTGAAGGGCAAGAATTAAATGGGAAAGTTAATATGTTCTGTTTAAAATATCTTGCATGAAAATTGTAATGACTGGAAGTGAGCCAGGAAATGTCAGCACCGTGAAATTGCTTAAGCTCTGANGATATTGGAAGGATTAATTCCCCTTAATACCTTGCAATATTATTTATAATTTACAAAACTTGATGTTCAAAGAAATATGTTTTTACAGTTTCTTTTGTAGGTTTCTACTTCACTATTTATTTTTGCAATCAAAAGACATTTGGAATTTTTCCTTCCTGGTACTGTCTGCAAAGATGAAGAATTAAGAAAAATGGTCCATAAAAGTGCATTTGCTACTAACCACCCCCCATAAACCAACCAAACAAAAACCCCAGAGGGATTAAAAAAAGTGAGCTTTACAGGAATGATGGTATGTGTGCATTTGATTAAACAGATGGTGCATGGCCTCGGAGTAACCTCCTAGCCTGCTAAATCCCCCACCATGCACACAATTTCCTTATCAGGAGAGTAGAATTGTGTGGGAGTGAAGGGGATTAATTTCATTTGTAGTGGCCAACTTATTTTGAGTATCATGGAATATCTAAGCAGTTATGCCAAAAGGGTGGAGTTAGATTTCAGTGAGATATAATTCTCAGAATTATATTAAAATTATAAATATATATTTATANGGCATGACAGTGCTATGGCTGAGGTCTTTCAAACATTTCAAACCATCTGGTGCTGTAGCTGTACAAGGTGTTACCTACTGATGCTGTCCCTGCTTCAGCAAATGTTCCATGGAGCAAACTACAGTGGCTGAGACTGAGGATAAGACAAAACAGAGGACAGTAGGATGACCACTGTAACAAGGCAGGACAGATTAGAAGAGGTCTTGCTATCAAGGAAAAGTACTAAACTCTCAGTTAGGACTGGGTTTGATCCAACTTCCAGTGATATTTCCTAGATCCAGTATGTTGGACAAAACCAGAAAAGCCTAAACAAGTCTAGAAAAATCTCTCCCCACAGGACTCCACAGTCTTATTGTGCACCTGTTCACTTATTCCTGGGAGCGTTAAGAATTTCACTGGTGATGTTTCTCATAGATACAAAGAAGTACATTTAACTACTTTGCATATGCTGTCTTCAAAGGCATCACTTAACATAACAGGATTACTGCTGCAAACAATCAACTGCAAGTTGAATTATGAAGGAAAAATCCATTTTGAAAGACATAAAAGTAAGATTTCTGCTTTTCTGTGCAAGGTCTTTGTGCATGGAAAATACGGATCATCCACAGTGATTGAAGGCAGCAATGATTCAGTTGAAGTAAACAAAAATTTGCCAGTGGCCTTCTTGTCAATGTCTTCCTCTTTTTCTCAGAAAACAGAGGTATTTTCTAATTTGCCTTTGCACAATTTCTGACATCAGGGTAGCATGCATGAAAATGATTTTTGGAGACTAATAGGTTAATTGTCTTACCCCTGTGCTTTCCCTTACCTAATTCCACGGTTTTCTTCAGGCCTCCTCAAAAAAATAATTATGTGTCTATTCTTAAATGCCTTTGTCTCTGATATTTTTAAGTTTAAAAAGTAATAATGGTAACAAATCCTAGCTAGACTCTACATCTGTTATTTCAGTAAATTAGAGATCAGGTTGCCTTTAGTTTTATCTTAATGGAAATAGCGATTTAGAATTTCAATATGGTGAACACCTAAGAACTTAATTCTTGTGAACTATGTTGAGGTTCTTACTAAAACGTCAACAAATTCATAATGAAACATGATTTTTTTTAGATTTAAGAAATTTCCTGCAAATAAAATTAACCACATATTTCTTAGCAGTGATGGGATCAAAGCCACAGTTTAAAACTGTATGTATTTTAGTCTATTTTAAACTACATCTGTGATTAATAATCCCAATAGGATGTGTGTATTGGGTTTTATTTTTTAATTACTATTTTGTCATCATTATCAAAGAACTCAGCTTATAGATGATCATTTATTGTCTAAACCATATTTCAATCTCTACTTTTGACACTTCTCAGACCACAGAGGTTGCATATTACTGGGTCTGTAATCTGATTCCAACATGAGAATTTGAATATGGTTCTGACAACTTTGCTTTCATCAAAAAAAAGAGCATATTTTTCAAAGTACAAATCACTGGGTTTAGTTGACTTAGGATATTGCTGACAGACTGACAAATAACAAAAGGATGAAGTAAAAAGTATGCTTCAATGCTCTTCAATACTTGAATTCTCTTGTGTTTCTGAGAAATATTGCACTAAGGTTAATATTTTAGGTTGAATGGGTCGAATTTTATTCAGTGGAACAAAAAAGAAAGAAACAAACCAAATAAACAAACAAAAAACCCTCCCCCAAGCCCCTCCAAATCCTCAAGAGGAATAGAGTACTTAACAAGCACAGAAATCTGAATGAAAATAAAAATACTTGACATTCTTCAAGTCACTTAATTGTGTATTATCAAAAAGACTGTGGTGTTTAAAACAGCAGGAACTGCTGTAGAACATTACTTAGGTACAATACTGCAGTGAAATGGTGAAGGGCAAGAATTAAATGGGAAAGTTAATATGTTCTGTTTAAAATATCTTGCATGAAAATTGTAATGACTGGAAGTGAGCCAGGAAATGTCAGCACCGTGAAATTGCTTAAGCTCTGAACAGATCCAAGAGGGATCAAAGACAAAACCATGGGTCAACATACACCCAAAGGTACAGAAAAAAATGAGATTAATTTGATCATCCCCCTATTTAACACTTTAGTTGCTTATACATGCCCAAAGCTGCCTAATAAAAACCAATCCAAGCTTACTGAGATGCTGTTTATGTTTACAGCAAACCAAGATAACTCGTGCAGGTATCCGAAAATGGCAGAGGATAGGCAGTTTATTCCTAGGTTCTTTAAGGAATAGGTGGTGGTGGTGATACATGAGCACAGAAGAAGGTATAATAGACAGTCATTACCCAAAAATAATAGGATCAGAAACCAGATTCCCTGTTCTACTCTCTGCTAAATGTAGCCTTCCCTCTAGAAGAAGGACTGATGATTCCTACATTTCTCGCTACATAGTCTGACTTAGTAATGAAATACTATTCTTCAGGTTGTTTCACAGAGGTAGCAAGGGTTCTTTGGAGCAGGGTCTTCAACCTGCACAGGTTGAGGAGGACATCTAACTCAGAGCCTTGCACTACCTAGTTGTTATGACTACCACTGTGGTTTTTGGGTTAGGCAGGATTCATCACAATTCTCCTGCATATAGTGGAAGCTCAAGACAGGTAACTTCAGACCTTTCAAACTTTCTTAAGATCTGCTAAGAATTCACTATGATATCAAATGAAAATGAGGATATAGAGGAGAAAGTGATGGACTGAGTAAAGTGCCCAGGCAGAGCAGAACAGAGCATCTGTTTTCTTCAGGGACATGTACACTGTTGACTGAGAGACAATGCATATGATTGTGTTTGAAATAAAAGATAACAGCCACATTTTTTGTATTAATCCAATTTTCCAGTGAGTTTGCTTTTAAGTTAAATTTAAGTTAAATGCAGTAGGTGTTAGACTGAGTTCTTTCGTATTCTTGGTTAGTATATACTGCTGATACAGCAACTTGTAGAATACCTGAAGAAATACTTGTGCTCATATTCTGTCCCATGGAATATGGTTGCAAAATCATTGAGTATATTAACATTTTGGTACCTGATGAAACTAGCCCAGAAATTACTTTCCCTGTCTTTGATTAAGTAAATAACCTAGGGAGTCTAATCTACTATTTTTATGTCTGTTCCTTGAAATTTTTTGCCACTTGTGAATGGTAACTGTTTTGGCTTCAAGAAATAAGCAAGCACTCCAACATTCTAAGGGTGGTGCAGCATGTCTTCAATTATCTATTTACTGAATTTAGTATTTTTCTTCAGTATCTGAATTGTTTGTCCAAGGATTGTGACTCTTATTGATTCATGTTGTTTATTGGCTCAGACACTGCAGAGATAAGTGTAAGAGTTCTTCCTGTGGCACCTTGACCAGATATTTTCTGTAAGAATCTCATGCTGAAGATTTTTTGATAAATAACTTCAGTAAGCAGATCATTCAGAAATTAGAATTTCTGATGCACTTAATAAGAGTATTAATGCATTCATGTTTCCTGATGTCAATGAAATATTGCAAAATTTTGAAAAGGAGTATCGGGATAAATTAACTTAAACGTTGATGTTATAATTCTTTAATGTTGCACAAGTAAATAATTTCTGCAAGTTCTCAACGCCTGTAAAAGCTTTGTTTTGATTTTTATAGAAAACTGATACTTGTTATATGTTTTTGTTTTGAGACAGGATGTCTGCTTGAGGAAATTGTGGAATACTTGGGAATGGTATGAAAAACTGTGGGATATTTCCAAAGACCATAATCAGATAAAACTTCCAAAGACACAAACTCCTGAGCCAGTTGCCTGGACTAAGCAGAAAGGAACTGACACAGAGTGGAAAAATTTTCAGCAAGACTAAGAATTTCCTGAGGAATGTCCTTGTTGTTTGGACACAGCTTCCATGTTGTATTGCTTCCATGTTGTTTCATGGCTGAGCTATCTTCCCGTGAAAGAAAAAGCATTTTCTAAAGATCTGGATTCAAAATCAAGGTACAGGCAATGAATCCAGACAACCCTGATATTTATGAACAAACTTCCTGTATGCAGGTAGCAGGAGCATTCTGTTTCCTTCTTTGTTTTTCCTCCTTTTTGTGATATGACAAAAAGGGAAATATTACCTACAAACTGATGATAACTTATGGTCAGAAGATAGTGTGTGTCCCATTGCACAGTTTTGAAAAGCATCCTCTGAGGCAATGTAGGCTAGACAGATTTTTGAAATATAGAGGTCACACAAACTTTAGAACCAGAGTTTCATTATTTGAATGTCAGGACTTGTATCATGAAAGGTCTTTTACAGAGGGTTTTTCTTTTCTCCTGCATTTTTGAACAACCATTTACTTAATAAGGGAAGTACTAGATTGTTCTATAGAATTGGAGAACCACACTGTTAACATGCTTCAGCTTTTCAGGCAAATGAGCTAATTAAAGGTGCAAAGCTCACCACATGACAGATGTTCAACTGTTTAGTGTGCTTGAACTTTTATTTCAGGTTAGCATTTGTCTGATGAAACACACTACATTATGACAGATTTAAAGCATTTTAAAAATATCCTTTCTCTCACTTCAAAGTAACTCAGGTATATAAAAATGAGGATGAACCAGAGGGGCATACTCATTAAGAAGATTTCTTTTTTCATAATGTTGAACCTAGCTTGCTTCAGCAGAGTTCCAACAGTTGCACATTGGCATTTGCAAGAATGCTTTCACTTTTCATTTAACTGAGGGCATGATTCTCCATGAATATATTAGAATAAGCAGTAAACTGGAAAGAGACTACAGATTTTGTTATCTACCAGATGATAGTCTCCCAAGATAATGTAGATCCTCCCCAGCATGTAATAAAGCTTAAGTGACACTGTATCATGTTTTATCTCCTCTGTACAGACCCCAGGTACTCTGTTCAGGGAAGATGGAATGGGTGATGGTTTCCTGCCCTGAGAAAAATATGTTCCCATGGTCGTTTTAAGGGGGTCTAGCTTTTCCCTAAAATTACAAATTATAACAAATTGTTCAGAAGTTAAGCATTTAAAAAATTCTTGTGGTTTAGAAAGAAAAAAATTATTATTTTCTACCTAAATGCACAAGCGCATCTATCTTTAATACAGTCACCCTTGGCCAATTCTACTTAACAATAAACTGGTCCAGTTCTATCTTCCCATGCTAGCTGCCAGCTCAATTTCCACTCCCTATTTCTGATATGGCATGAGCAGATACATTCTGGGCTCACAGAAAGATAATGATCACGGCCTCCATTAGGAAATTCCATCAATTCTAAGGTAGATTAATACCAAAGTAATGTGGTTTGATGGCATTCTGTGGGCAAACAATCTGCAGGCAGGAATGCAACAGGAGAAATTCACTGAAGAGCTATTAAGGGAGATGAGAATTTGTATGTGTAAGACAATAGCAGAAAAAATGACAGGCTATTTTGAGCCTCAAACTGATTTTGTGGTGCAAAATCATGAGGGGATGATGATAATACCCAGGTCATGGTTTTGATACTGCTTGCTGCATTTACAGAAATAGTTGCTCTCCATTCTATAAATATTTGTATTAACTATTTTGACCCAAAGTATTAACTTTGACCCATTTTGAAGAAATATTGACTATATTCATAGGTACAATGTCTTCTCCGTTTACATTCTTTCTGATCTAAATCTATTGAACTAAATGGAGAGAATATTATTTTTTATACTGGTCAGGATCAAAGGGTATTTAAATTGAAGTAACATGCCACTTAGTTCTGTGACTTTGAGGCTGAGTTTACACATCCAGATTCTAGTGAGATGCCTAAGCCATTTTCTTTCAAGTATCCCACCTTATAGTATAGTCTTGAACCAGGAAAGCATCCCTGTTTTGAAGAATAATTCAAGTTCAAAGTAGGAAGACAAAATTAACAAGGTTCTTGACTTTCTGTCAGAAGTAAAATCATGCACTGTATCTGTAAGCTAAAAATAAAAAAAAAACCCTGCTTCTATTATGTAATAGGGAAGTTAACCTTGATCCTGAGGATTTTGAATTAAAGTTTTATTCTTTCTACTGAATTAATATTCTCTTCTGTTAAGCAAAAGATTCTATAGCAAAATTTTAACTAGAGGAAAAATACATCGTAGACTATATAAAGATAAGAACAATGGAAATTTTCTTTAATTTATCCAATTATGCTGGAGTAAAAAAAATGTTTGAGGGAATGGACTTAGAGGAAAAGTTTTTTCTTGAATTGGTATTTAGTTTCAAAAGTAGATAAAGAGTTTTCATTGAATGTTTCAAATAACTGACATCATATAAAGGGAAATGAAGCTGAGTTTACAAACATCTTCAGTGGAACATGTAGATTCCAACAGCATTAGTATTTAAAGAGATGTTTTGATAGAGTGGTAGAAATACATAAATGTATTATTCTTTATATTCACGCCTGAATTTTTCAATGTTAGACAGTTAAGTAAATGTGGTTTAGATCAAACTGTCCCATCTGTAAATGCGTTTAGTAGTATACATTAATTAATTGTTATATATTTATTATGCATTCAAACCTTTGTTTACTTCTTACTGTACATCTATTCCAACATTACCAGCATAAGGTTTCATTTTGTTTACTGATCTTGAGCCTGATTTTTAGAGCTAGGAATCAAAGAGGCAAAGAAAGCAAAAATGGCAGTATACTTCTATTTTGCTTTAAAGTGGATGGATACTTAAAAAGTCTGTTAACAAAAGTATGTATCCTCCTGCTGAAGTATTCAGATGGTATGTATTTATAAGTCATTTATTAGCAGATAAAGTGCACTCAGAAAGCTTTATCTTCTAGGAGCAGCACAATCCATTAGGGGGCACCTCTGTAAGATATTGGCTGACATTGCATGTAGTGATAAGTACTTTTTCCCCTGCATGTATAAAGACTACTTTACAAAAAGTATTTAACCCTCCCCCTCCATTGCTGCTATTGTTTCTTATTTTATAACATCATAGATATTAGGCAAAGAAAAGAAAATATGGGATCATATTGCCCTTTTAAAAGTATTATTTTCAGGCTCATTTCCTGAAGTTTATCCTCATAATATTTTAATTAATTGTATGTATAGTTAAAATAGTGTTTTTTTCTCTTTCTCTTTCATGTTACCATAGTAATAACTCATGGAATAATGTGACATTTTTATGGATGCTGAATATATTTAAATTATGTACTAAAATATCTTGTGAGTTATTTGGTGTTTCCTAGCTTGCTGGCACTGCTTCACTCTCCACACTGCTGACTTTCAAAATTGCCTGAATTAAATGGTGTTCAAGGAACAACATTAGCCTGTCAAATGACAGAACATGAATTTGGAAAGCAGCAGTAACAGGTTTTTGGAGAGAGCAAACTTACCTACACAGCGTGACTAATTTGAAGCTCAGCTAGCACTGATGTGAGCAGCAGATGTGATCAATGTGTCCACTCTTCAGGCTTATATATGTAATTTTCACTGTTGTATTACAAATAAGTCTCTACAGCACAGCAGAAGCCTTGTTATCTACCTGCCCAAAGAAACACACTGGTGATACCACTGCCCCGACCCCAAAAAACAGCCTCTTGTGGTAAAACCAGGGAAGGTAACACCCTCAAATAGGTTTCCTCTTGCAAGCTGTAGTTCAGTCATAAATATTTCCCAGTAAAACTTTTTGGACTGTTTCTTCTCATGACTCTTCAGGCTGGCTTGCCAGGAAGAACCAGGCTGGATTTCAGTATATTGTTTGAATTGTTCTAATTCAATGATGGCTCATGTTCTAACATGTAGATCTGACTTTTACAAATGTTGTAATATGGATCAATTTTTTGGCTTCAGTAGGAGCTTCAGGTCAACATCCCTGACAACAGGGTCTTTAGTAAGCAAATCGGGGTGTTCAGAATTTGCCAAGTAACATACACGACATTTTTGAAATTATGTGTTCAAAGGAGGGCTTTGTTTTTCTACTTTTCAAGTATATTCTAAGTGTCTCAGAACAAAATGAATTTTTTGGTAAAGTGATGTACATAAACTCATAAAATGTGTTTTTTCTTCTATGTCCTTCTGTGCAGATGTTATTTCCTCAAAGGCAGACAGTGTTGATGTGTTGGAGGTGAAGCAGCTAATGGTTTAATTTGTAATTGTGTTTCTCCATAGTGCATACAGAAATATTTTACAAATTATTCAGTAGTCGCTGAATTCCACAGCTTCTATAAGACAAATTTATTAATGTATTCTAATTATTAGACAGCCTTCTTTGGGGCTGCTGGTGGTACATCATATTTCAGAGAGAGAGACATATGGGCTCAATTTCCAAATCTACTTCTAAGCTCATCAACTTTTTTCAAGATTTTGTGGGGAGGTTGATTTATGTAGAAAGGTGTTCAGAATAAGAAGGAAAAAAATACATAAGCTTAATGTTTCATAGCATTTTTTTTTTTTTACCACAACAGTGGCAAGAATAAATTCACAGACAAATTTGCTGTGTTTGATATAGAACACAAATTTCAGATGATGCTGATGACAATGATTATGATGATGATATTGGTGATGATGATTGCAGCAAAATACCATGCCAAGGAAGGAAGAAGATGTTGCTGCTGAAGATATTGCTGCTCAGTGCAGAATGAGGCCGCACTATAACCCCAGATTTATACTTTTGTTGGAGAAGATTTAAATGTGACATAGCACACAGCTGGACTTGTCTCTGCAGTACTTCTCTCTATGTTGCATTTGCTGTGGACTTGTGATTGAGTGTGGTTTGGAAAAAATGTAATTCCCCCAACAATGACTTTGGAATTTTGCAGTAACTTCACAGGAGGGTAACAATTCTTTTTGTGGGTTTTTACCTGACAGTTTCTGTTCTGCCAAAACACTTGCCAAGAGCCCTGCTTTCAAGATGTACTTCCTACTGTCTGTCATGGCCTTTGTGGTAGATTGCCTAGGTGGGTTGCAGCCATCACAAAAGAGAAACAGACCTTTCTATCAGATTATCTGCTTGCCAAAAGATATGTGTGCATTCTGGAATTTCACATTGGTGTGAGGATGTCTTTCCTCACTATGTATTAACATCCGCAGTTATGTTTAGTTGTTGAGCATAAAACCCAGCCAACTATCTCTGCTACCATATTTATGCATAAAATATTTTTTAAATTAAAGTTTTAATTTAATTTAGCTTTTCTATGAGTTCCTATCATACAAAATTGCTTAAATAATTAGTCTTACTTAAGTGTATATATAAACACCTGTTCATGTTTAACTATATATGTATAATATATGAATAACTTTCTATTCTCAAAGGAAAGAATCTTGGTGCCTGTTCTGTTATAAATATCTAGAAAAAGAAAGGTCTGTCCTGGAGGATTTTCAATGCTAGATGGTTAAATTTACATTAGTTACAATAGAAAAGAAGTTTAACTACTCAGGAGACTTTTTGCACTACTGAGGTTAAATTTTTAGATTAGAAACAGGAAATGACTGAAATAATATGAGAAGGAGCTGGGGGAGGGGAGGGGAGAGGATACTGTAATTGCTAGATTACCTAGCTGTTCAAAATATCTGACCATTTCAACCAAATTCACCTCTCTCAGAGTTACTAATCCTCAGCAGAAATGGGATTTGAGAGATTTAAGGAAAAAGAGCAGACCTCAGGAATTAAATACAGCTCTATACGTTAGCTGTGATTTACGTCACCTATCTTCATTGATCTTAAAAAAAGAGATGTTCACCCTGAGCTTGTGATTTAGAGTTTCTTGGTAGATATCAAAAAGAAAGTAGCATCTCCAAAGAACAATTCCATTTATCCTAAACTCGACATCTAGGAGAAATCGATTAATTGCCTACTGGAGCAAAAAAAAAAAAGTTTTTACTTATTTACTGTCATTTACATGATCATCTTACATTGTATACTTCACTTTTAGATTAACAACAACCAATGATCTCAAGCCAAGCTGAAGCAATTAGTATCTGTCAAGACCTGCTCAGAAACTTTCTACGGTGTCAGGACTATAAGCAGAGCTGTAATCCTGTGAAATACTACAGATCTTTCACCTGTGCTGAGATATTTCAGGGCTTTTTTGGTGTAGCAGGGCCTAGCCACTGCTTAGGTACAAAAATAATTTTGTAATTGCCAAGTATTGCCTCTGGTTATAGAATAATTGTGTGTATATCTATCTATCTATCTATCTATCTATCTATCTATTTATCTATCTATCCCTACCTATCATATATATGCCTATCTATATATATTTCAAAGCTCTTGGGGCCATGTTGTGCACATACAATTTGTCTAATCTTAGACATTTGAGCAAGAAGCTTTATATTCTACAGAGAGTCGTTTGTTCCTGGAATTGTTCTCATGGGAATCAAGCACTAAACACACTGCTGGCTGCAATCATAGTGAGAAACAGACTGGAGGCAGTTGAAAACCACATTAATTTCAGATAAGACTGATGTCTGTTCTAGCAAAATTGTCTATTGCGACGTATGGTTAACCTCATGATATACTGTTGAACAGAAAGAAGAAAACCCCAAACCTAAACTTCAGCCATATCCATTCACAGTATGAGATATTTCCTAAAATGTGCTTGCAGCATCAAATGGTATAGCATAACCAAGATACTGTAGGTGTTGAATTCCTATCTAATTATCAGTGATGACTCCAGAGCATCCAACTGTACAGAAGGATATTTCAGTATTTCACTGCTATGCCTTATACATAAGGAACTGTGATGGCAAGCCATTTACAGACTGTACAGAGAACTGGGCCTTGGAAGAACCCAAAAGGAAAATCCTAGTTGATGATATCTCCTAATCTAATTAAAAATACCTGTGACCCTTGCAGAGGGAGGAAAAGAAATTATATTAAGAAATGTAAGCTTTTATAAACAAATCTTGTATCTAAATAACTACTTATTCTGAAAAACAAGCAATTAAGAAAAAAGTTTAGTAGTCATGAAAATACAGTAGGATATAAATTAATATATACAGTAGGATATAGCATATAGTAGGATATAAAGGTGATCTTGTAACTTGGTGACAACAGTCAAAATACACTTTCCTTAAATCAAACTGGAATATAAAATTCATGAGTATTTAATGAATATTTATATATTACAAACTGGAATATGAAATGGAAGGTCTAAGGTGGGGCCAAGGAAAATAATTTTGTGACGTGATGTAAATTATTTGATTAAGTAAGGTTAAGTCTCCAGGGAGCACCTGTAGAATACCAGCCCTTTTTATTTGACTGCAGAACAAGCACAGCTGTAGAAAAAATGATGCATAGCAAGAGAGACTTGAAATTCTGAAAGTTGTAATTTTGAATGGACAAAGCCTTGTAATAGGCTTTATAATGGGAGATAATGGGAGATAAAATATTTGTTCCTGATCTGTCACTAGCTTGAAGGAGTGTAAACAAAAACACCTCTCTTGTTTTCCCAGTAAAATTAATGAGGGTTTTGTCAAATATAAATCCTTTGGGAGAGACTTTACTGTTAGGTGAAAGCTAAATTAGCCCTTTGCCTGAGAGAGAAAGAAGTATGGGACACCTTCCTGAGACCTATTTTTAAAACTTACAGAAAGTTATGTCTTTGTTAGTAAAAGAATAAAAAAATAATTTGAAACAGGATACTCCTTTTGGTTCATTTGTCCTTTCCTGTCCACATTAAGTTTTAAAAGAACAAGACTCTGTAGCTGCAAAATATTATTTCTTGTTACTGGCCTTTTCAGTTCACTTATAAAGAAAATAGTGATTGAACTTAAGGCAATGCACTCTAAGTGCAAGCTCCATTTATTTTCTCACTATTGACAAGATTTAACAGTCTCTTTGTTCTCTTGAAATAAGAAGTCAAATACTTGCAAAGAACAGCTATGTGCTGACTGCATCCATTTTATCTACAGTTTGGAACTTTGAAAACAGAAGGAACCAGTTAGATTAAGGAAGTTTAAACATTTTTCTGGGAGTTCACCTTTCTCAGCCCACAGGAATACACAAAGAGTGTTACAATGCCCATCTCTTTAGAGCAACAGAAATAAGAAGCACAAAAGAAGGAGGAGGGAAAAAAGCAAATGGGCTAAAATAAGTCTGGGGAAAGTAACATCGCAATATATATATTAATGTGCAATGTTTGTGCAAAGAAAGAAAGTCTCTCAGGATAACAGAGTTATGATTCTGAAGATAGCATGAGGTTTTGACCCCATATCAGCCCAGTTTTGCCTCCAATTTGAGAATAAATTATTTACAAGAGAGAGAGAGGATACTTCAAGGGCTGATTGAGACTGATAAAGTCTCAAACCGCAACCTTGAATAAAAATGAAAACATCCCAAACAATGCATTCTGGAATTTAATCTATGTGATTAGGATTCCTGTAACATATATTAGTTAATAAGGGATGCAATTTACTATTACTGCTTTTGTGGGTTTTATCTGTGGGTAGTAAATCAATGGTGGTTGAGAGGCCTTTCTAACTTTTACCCATCATGCTGTTTATGTTATGTTAAAATCTGCAGTTTATGTCTTCGGATTCTGGTGTGTATTTCAGATTTCAATTTTTAGCATAGATATCTGTTTCTATCTGTGTTAATTCACAGTAGTAACTCTGTGGACAAATACTTTAAAGTTTTTAAAATATGCATACTGCAGCATGCAGTTCTGGGACCAGCCATCTCTTTCTGGAATTCCCAAGCATTGCCCAGCACATCAAGTCCTTTCCACCAAACCTTGCATGGCATGACAGGAGAAGGACCGCAGCTGCATCACTCCTAAAAACCAGCTGGCTTGCCAGGGATCACTTTGTCAACTTGTAGGTGCTGTCTACTTATACCAGGAGACTGGGTGTGTCGTGAAAGACAACAACAACAACAACAGCAACAACAACAAAGCAAAAAAACCCCAAACCAACCAACCAAAAAAAAACCCACCACCAAACAACCCATTATGTTGATTGAAGGAATGCACACAAGTTACTTATTTCAAAATCTAATTCTTTTTGATAACTTGGTCTTGATGTTATTTAATCCATTCATGTCTCCTCCCCTTGATCTTTTTAAATACAGGTAGGATACTTTGTCACCTCTCCCTGGTGGATCATCCTTGTATCCCAGAAAGGTCCAGAATGCAATATCAAGGTATCTAGTCTAAGAAATAATGTCCTTCTTTTGAGGATGCACTTCTCACTAATCCCTTCACTGCATTAATAAAATTTATACCAGTGGGGAATAACATATGAAGTATGTAATGTTTAAATTAGTGACATCGTGGCACTGCCTGTGTTGCAACCAGTATCATTGCACCAGATTTTAACACCCTGGGAATGCGAACATTTATGTATTTTCCTTTCTGTCTTTCTCCCCTGACTTTTATGAACATCCCACAGTAATGGAATAGGATGTAGCTTTTCAGCTACAGTCCTGTAATCTGTATTGTGGCTGCCACTGTTATTATGCTAGTCTTAAGAACAGCAGGAGATGTCTTTCTATAATTTGTCAGATGTACCCAGTATGCCGAATGTGAGAAATGTAATAGCTGAATTCCTCTTCACAGATAAATAAATGACTTTGCATTGAATGTATATTCAAGAAACAGTTTTACATATTGAAGCATTTCATTAGTGGAAGTTTAAAAATCTAGTTAATTTATTAAAAGTAAATGGTTTAGAAACAAAGCCAATCAGTATTGGAAGCATTCAGCTTAGTGCAGCTCTGTAGATGTAGATTTTGCTAAGGAATTCACCGTATTAAAATCTAAAATATACATTCACGTTTTAATTTTTTTTTAAATAATGGTATGTAGATAAGCATGTAGAAATCTCTGCTCAGATTTATCCAGCCTATTTTCATGGAATAGTATTAGAGATGTGTGACTGAAATTGATTGACAGCTATAACTGGACACATAAATGGGAATAAAAGCACTGCATATAGAAGAAATATCACCCCTTTATCATTCTTAACACCTGCAGAAAGTAGATGGCTTAACATTAACTCAAGAATACTGGGGTTTCAAAATGAGTTACTTCTCTGTCTTTGTCAGTGTTAGTGGTGATATAATTAGTCTTGAAGAAAATTTTCATCTCTTACCAATAGAAATGTGAATTTACATATGTCAGGTTTGCAAAGAGATTTCAGTATGTCAATACAAATCAATGAAAGAACTAATCAACATTTAGCTAACCAAAAATCTTATAAAAAATAAACAACTGACAAAAAAGCAAGGCAAGAGTGATATGATTGACACTAACAAAGATTCACAGATTCACTCACCCCTGGGTGCATCATGATATTTTATTCTTCATGGTATAGTATTTGATAAACTTATGCCACAAAAGAAAAGCACATAAATTAATCACATTTGTTTTAAAAATATCTTTGCATTGGTTCATATATACAGATATTTGTCTGAATACTCTGCACATTTTTTTTAATACAGTGATAGATTAACCTACAAAATTGGCCTATGTTTTACACAGTAATATTTTTTTTTTCAGCTAAACTTAAACGTCAACGATGAACTCAACAACACCAAGTGCTCCTGTTGCACTTGCCTGTTGCAATATATTTTTGAGACACTTACCAGCATTTTTAAGGAGTCCACAGCTAGAGTTCAATAAGCTTGATTCTGACAGCAGATATTAAGCTTTCAATCCATTACGAACTTTCTAGCTAATATTGTAAGGTTTCAGATTAATACAAATATTAGAAAGGGTGTACAATAAAATATAAATGGGAGCTCGTGGTTAGAAACAAAGTGCTCAGCCTTAATTCTATGAAGACATGCTTCTTTTCATTCTGCTAATCTTGAAAAAGTTGTAAATCTACTCCTGTCCTGTTACACAATTCAACACGTGTACTGCACTTTCATTCAAAAGTGGTTGAGGATAATACCTTCTTTACAAACTGCCCAATAATCTATTTTCCTTCATCTCTAACTATTTCCATTTGAGCACTCAGAGGCTGTCACAGCAAAACATCGGAATAGATGGGCAGTCTGAAGTCAATATGGATACTCACTTGCTAATGTTTTGCTAGACTAGAGTTTAATCAAATACATTCTAAAAAAACCCCTGGTTTTTAGGTGTTTGCCTCAGATCAGTGCCTGAGACCATGTGCTTGTCCTATCAAAAATGTACACACTTCAGAGAATTAAGATGTCTAGGGAGAACCTGAAATCAGAACTGCTGCTGAAAATTGGATTGTGCGAGTGTGTCAGGATTTAATATGACGCTAACAGTTTATTTCATTTAATCATAAATACATTCATAGAAATGCTGACAGGGCTCTGCAGCTCAGATCCACGCTGTCACTCCTCCAAGGCAGCCTGCCTAGAACATTTCAGCTGCAGTTGATAGCGCTAATAATGCAATATTAATAAAATAATGCAACTGACAGGACTCTCGGGCTCAAGTGAGAGTTAGTGGTATCAATAGGAGACAGCTGTGAGAGCGGCTAGCAGCAAACTTCTCTCTGAGAAGACAAGTAACACTTAATTACACTTACTGTGTATGTGATCATCTCTGCCTCATGTAAGACTCCCCTGCATTGCCAGGGTATTACTGAACAGAAAAGGAAAAAAAAAATGCAAACTTGACTCTAATGATTTTTCGTCCTTTTAATACTAAGAACTGGGCTTTGTGCTGCAGCTATGAAACAACTTTGCTCAGAGTAATTTCTGATGACTTCCCTGTGTAGCACTAGGTGTATTTTAACGTGCTAGAAATTAACTTCTGATCCTCCTTGATTTTCACTGATCATAGGTACTCTGAATAACAATATTCTTTAATTCTTTGAAGATTGGTAAGCATGCTTGGGCAATTTTTTTACTTGTTTTCACTTGTTTTTCCCTCAGCAGTGCCAGTTTGTCCTGATAGTGCTAACTAAGTGCTTTTTTTTTTTCCACACATATTTATTCTTAGAAATTACAGAACACCTTATGTTCTGTATTAGTGCCTCTGTTTTTCTACAGCCTTTAAGAGATTTACTTAACTATTTCTAATTTCAGCATTATGTGGTATATTATCTACTGTCACTAGCATTCCTTTCTCCTATCTATTCTCTATGCTTGAAGCAGGATGATGAAGGCTGAATTACTCTGGAGGGGATTATTTGACAATAAATGCCCATTAACCATATTTTTATGTACCTGTGCAGTACAAATCTTTCCCCTTGTTGCAACCACATAGGCTGTTTCAATGTTTCCAATACATTTCCTGAGGTTCAGACCTCTTTATTTTTCTTCTGAAAAGAAGAATTTGCTTTTCTAATAGACTGTAGTTTTTGAAATGTGATAAATGTAACTTCTGTGTTGTAGCATCTTATTGTGACAAAGCAGATAGCTACTATTTTACTGTTATACAGCAAACATTTACCAGTGGTAACTGCAGTAATTTACAACATGGTGGTAGTTCCCTACTAGTGGCGAGATTGTGACTTATTAACTTAGGTGGTGTTTCTGTTTGCAAAGAGCCAGATGTACCAGATACACAGGAACAGCAATGTCTCTTAGGAACATTTTAGTATCAATTAAATTGTTCCAACTCAGTGCAGATTTCTCTGGCTCCTTCACATGATGAGGAAAACCTAGTCAAGGCGTGAAAAGGTCCTGGTCTTCAGGATGTCTCAAAAGTAAAAGGATGTTCAGAGTTTTAACCTGAAATTAATCCACTTTTGCAATACCTGCTGAGAAAATTAGTGTTGGTACTCTAACTACAAAAGGATTTAATTCAGCGTGTTGGGTTGAGCTTGACCAGCCACTAAGTATCCACCAAGTCACTTCATCTCTCCCTCTGCATCAACAGGACAGGCAGAGATAATGCAATGAAAAATTCCTGGTTTAAGTTAACCACACACACCCTGTGTATTCCAGAGTTCTGGATATCTTTGTTGCGCTATTTGTAAGCTGTTCCATTGTACTTCCACTGCTTCTGGAGTTACACTGTAAACCAGACAAAAATATTCTGTATTAAAAATGATCTTGCAGTGATAAATTTGTACTTCCGCTACTGCATATTAACTTGAAAATATTTTTTCATGATAATATAACAGTAATTTCAAACCAATTTTCCTGAAATGGATGAAGTCTAGACAGAGTGGCAACATTTCCTCTTCAAAACAAACATGCTAAGCACATTTATTCTAATTTGTTGTAAAGGTTACATGGATTTTCTGTTAAAGAGTGTTTTGATAACACCAGTTAGCAGCAAAATGCTTTGTAGTCCTGGCCCTCCATGCTTTCACTGGCCTTGGTATTGTTATGTTTTCTGAAGGAGTGTGCTGATCACACCTTTTTGATAAGTGCAACCTCTCAATCTGAGATGTAGTTTTACAACTTTTGGATCAAGTTTCTCCTGTTAATGAATTTTATGACAAAGGTCATACTGTCAAACCTGTTATTACTTTCAAAATATGGATGATATTATTTAGTTTAGCCTGTAGGTACTTTGTTTTTCCTCTGTGTATTCAGGGAAGAGTGAGAGGCAGTTTTCCTCAATTTCTCCAGGTAAAGAAGAAAACAGTGGGAATAACGTCATGAACATGATTTGGTACTGGTAACAAAACTAGGGATGTGCAGGTTTTTTAGAAAAGTATTGAAAACCAGGACTTTGAAGTTACAGGAGGTGCTTTGGTTCCACAAATATTTGCTGGAAAATAACTAAGTAGATGATCAAGGTTTTAAAATGTATGAGGCATGAATCCTATCAGGAGAAAATTTCTTAAAGACAATCTGTACTACTGAGAGGAAAAACAAACCTCAGAAAATCTAAAAATGGAAATTATGATCAGTGTTGGACAGGTAATGTCTTTCTGTTTTCACCAGGAAAACAAGCTTTGAGAGCTGTAGAATAAGGATTAAAGATTTATAAGGATTAAATATTTAAGAATAATGGCCTGATGAGTAGAATCTCTTGATAAGTCAAAGTATAGAGTTGTTGGGAGAATGATATGCTGCAGAAAATTAAGTCAAGTACCCAACACAAGTTCTGTTTTTAAAGGTATATTGGAAACATAAAGACACATTTGTGAATGCCTCAGGACATCTTTCTGAAACTGAATCTCAAAAATAACACCAACAAAGGAAACACATAGGTTTATAGATGAGTTTAAGGAATGGTACATTTATATGTGTATAAAAGCAGGAAGATAAGCCATAATTAGACTTATAAGGAAGTAAATATTAATATAAATGACATTTATGGAGAAGTAAAAAACCCAAGAAATTGCTGTAAGGAGAGGTAAAAGGAAGTCAGAAGAAATTTAGGACACTAAAAGCAAAGAAGAGCAAATTCTTATTGATTCAAACACACAAGAATAATAGATATCTTCTTTAAATTGTTTTACAAAAATGGAAAATATTGAAGTATATTGAAATAATGATAAAGAAAGAGATGGTGCTGTTTAGAGCAGGGGATTTTAGGTTTGTGAAGGTGTAGAGAAGTCAAAGGTGGTCCATTAGTGGCCTATGGTGAAATTCCTGTTACGTTACTGGAATAAGAAAAAGGCACTTCTTCAGAGTCTACAAGCCCAGAAAAAATAACTGAAAGACTCTGATATGAACTAATGAAGAATCAATTTTTTGATATCTTTTGATATCTTTTGAAATTTTTAACAAAAAAACCCCAAAACAAACCAACCAATCAACCAACCAGGAAAAAAAAAACAAAAAACAAACCAACACCCAAAAAACCCAACAAAAAACCCCAAAACCAAACCAAACGAACCAAACAAAAAAAAACAAACCACCAAAATTAAAAAACCCCAAAAAACCACAAAGAAAAAAAACCCCAAAACAACAACAGTGAAAAAAAAACCCCAAAAAACCAAAAACAACAACAAAAAACCCCAAACCAAACCAACAACAGAAACCACCACAAAGGTATTATCATAAATGGATTCTCTCAAACCCTTCTTTGCCAAGACAGGAGGCTTAACAAATAAATAGAAAGACTAGTTTTGATTAGTTTTGAAAATACATGGAAAAACAAAGTTTGCCCTGGAAATGCAATATACAGAAAAAATGTTTTTAGGGAATGGATAAGTCTTATTTGAATTGTGGTTGGGAGAATTTCAAGTATGGACATAGTTTCTTTGGAAAACTTGATAATTGAATTACAATTATAGTTTTATCAAATTTTTGTAGACAATGCAATAGGGACATAGTTGCAACATTTTAAAGGTAAATATTAAAAATGAAAGTTCTTGACACAGCAGCATGGTTAAATAAATTCTGTAGATACTTTTCCAAAGAATGAGAATCAAATGCAAAAAATGTTATATAGGCATATCTCTTGTTTTATCTAAATGAAAAGAAATTGATTTGTCTCTCCAAACACTTTTATACTCATAGGACTGATGAATGGTAGTGATAGTTAGGGGTAATAAAACCTGTTGTATTGTATACAGCTTTTTCATTTTCCTGTAGCATTCAGAGTAGCAAGGTAGGCCTCATATGTAGAAAAATAACACATTAAAAAAAGTGGGACATCCAAGGGGAATATTTATGGAATCTCTGTTTTCCATGGCTTACATTATGCCTTTTTTCCTATCAACTGGAATTTAAATTCATTGTCTAATTTAAACTATCTATTAAATTGTGCTGTTTCTTCTTGCATCAAATTAGGTTTTATGCATTTACTTTGGTTTTTTTTTTTCCAGGAATTTACAAAGTAAAAGAAAAGTTACAAAGTAAAATAACTGTAACTTACAATTATTATTACAATTATTATTATTACAATTATTGATTTTTTTTCTGCATACTCTGTGTTTAATGTCTCATTTCACTATTCATTTTCCTTGTATATTTAGTGTAACCAATGAATTCTGTAGCCATACTCCATAGACAAAGTTTGGAAATTACTCCAGGTACTTCTGCAAAACAGAATCTTGGTTAGGTTTTTTCAACACTACAAAAAGCAAATTAGAAAGAGTGGAGTCTCTGTTTCAGTTACCATGGTTTTAGCTTTTAAATTAAGTGACTTGGTATTAAACAGTATTCATAATAAACAAGAAAATACACTTAAACAGAACATCTTGCACATATTCATTGGTATTTATTGGGCCATTCTGTTTTGTTGCCTAGCTGACAGGTTTTTTTCCTGTCTCTTTAATCCCACGCTGTATATTAAGCTGAGTCACAGATCTAGATTTCTGCTGCATCTTTCCCATCCACCGTGTCCCAATCAAGACTTTTTGGTTCAGCTACTGAAGCAAATTCAGATTTTCTTTTTTATAGTATGTACAGTCACTGATACTCTGGTCATTCTCACTCCTGTCTGAACTGCACTCAGAGCTTTCACTGTTTTGAAGGCATTAGCAAACACTTACCAGATAACTGCTGGACATGTGGTGCTTTCCTGGGAGCCCTCTCTATCAAATCCCTGGGCAATGTCAGAGCTAAGTTATAAACATCATACTCCTCAGGCAGATGATATTCATGTACTACTCTGCACCAAAAAGGTGCACGTTCTTTTGTGCAGAAATACTTTCAAATGTACCACATCATAGTCAAAGTACAAATCCTATTATCTTTAGGAAACACTCATACAAATACTTCAGTATTAATACACTAATACCATGTCCAACAGTCTTGCTCTGTTGTCCAAGGAGATCCTGTGACCTTTCTGGCCACAGCTGTAAAATACGTTTCATTACCAATTTTTTAGAAAATTTTTCAAGGAAACCTAAGTGCTAAAGAAAACTCCCCAAAGCAAGATCAGAGGATAGATGTGAAGAGAAGATTAATCCAACTGCCAAGAAAAGCCAAGAAAACTGGATGTTCCACAAAACAGAGGAAAAAATAAAAGGTCTTCCACTGAGTAATGTTATAAATTGCTTAGAAGAGAGTGCACGATAAGGCCAGCAGAGGTGACCTTCAGAAATGTATCTGTCTCCCCACTACTGATGATGTTCACAAACTGATGAATGTGCTCTTGCAGTTGGAGCAGGTTGGTTCCAGGAGGCAGGCACAAGCCCCCAGGAATCTTGTTACTGCAGATGTAAAACCACTTGTGCTGTTAAATGAGTGCCCCATGGTTAGAACAAATAAAAAATTATGAAAGAGATAGCTGCAAGCCATAAATATAAAGATAAAATTAAAGGAAATACTGGCCTTTTAATAAATTTTATAGCTTAGACACACAATTTATGAGAAAATATTGAAAATGTCCATATTAAACTTGCAGCTAAACAATAATGTGGTCTCATTGCCAAAAGCCACTTCTTTATCTCTGGTTTCTGGATGTTTTACTTGTACTTTGGTTTTTGAAAATATTCCATTATTCTGTTGGCATGCTGGATCATTATGTTTAAAGTTCTCTTCTTAACTATCTGCCTTTTGAGGCTAAGTCTTGGTACTGCAACAAGTAGTATTTTCTTACTTTACTCTTTTAATATCTGGTATATAAGCTAATGTTATTTTGCTGCTTTCTATAATGCAAATATATACAATTTTGCTGCTTTCTATAATGCAAATAATAGGAATGCCACAGAGATAATGAAGTGGTTAGAAGTAAATAAAAGTATAAATTTTGTCACTTTTAGACCCAGGTATTACCATTATCCATGATTCCTTTTTGGGGCTTACAGTAAATTTAAAATCAAAATGCAAGTAGTCTATGTTTACACTGTAGTTATAGGAAGGGATAACAAAAGGCATTTGAAGACCCATGAACACAAAACACATATAGACTAATAATGCCAGTTAAATGGGTCAGTTATGATACCTTCATATCATCTACTATTTGTGTAGTCTTTATCTGTATGTTTCGCGTTATTAAATTTATCTAAGGGTTACATTAGCAATTTGCTCACAAAGTAGATAGCATTTCATATAAACACCTCCTTTACAGTGATCCTCTGGCAGAAGTTCTTTGGTGGTGTTCGTTGTCTGTGAGCTGAAAAGAGCAAAATATAGCCAAAAAAATCTCTTTCACATTAATGGGTCATATAACCTACTTTGTACTTTGTGGTGGATTATGATTTTTGAAAATGTAGATGGGTACCCTATGTAGGTAGAACATATGCATGGTTTAGGTTACTGGCAAATTTTGAAGCTGGTGACCTAGGCATTCCTTGGCATATTTTTTTCCATACATTATTTGATCTAATACTCTCCCGGTACTTTTTCCATAAAAAACCCCCCAAAACCCAGAACATTGATTAGCTCTAAATAGTTCAGGAAAAGAAATGTGAAAAATGTGTATGCTGCTGAAAACCACACTGTGGTTTTACAAGCAGCAAAAATATCTATAATCAGTACAGTATTTATGTCTGGAAATAGAACACAAACTTTTCCAGTTTTCACAACGCTGGAATGATAATATAAAGGCAAGTCTTTACTTGAAAGACTTCAGGTACAGAATATGTGATAGAAATAAAGAACTCTAGATTGATGGTATATATTTACACAGATTTAATTTTTCCATGACTTTAAAAAAATATTTAGTATTCCATCAAGATGAGACAACTACCAAAACCCCCATTTTGATATTAACATTGTGACCTTTATTGTGGTCAGACTTTGAAAGAAAGGCATTATTTTGCACCTTAAACTGAATGATCAAAGTCACAAGAAAAGAAAACCTTAAACTTGCTGTTTATTTTAAAATGGTAAGTGTACTGGATATGTATTACATGCCTTTTGCATATGTTGCACACAAAAAATATCTCCAAGCAATAAACCGTGTGCAGAAGCATCTAATTTTGATGTATGCAGATGGACTCTAGAGGAGGCTGCAACAGAAGAAAATGGAACTTCCAAAATGGAGACAAATGGCAAGCAGCCATTTCTTCTCTGTAGGTGTTTTGATTGTGATCTGAAAACAGATCTCATTCGTTGTTTGTGGATCATACTTAATGGTTCCAGATTTTCTGACTGTTTCTTTTTCTAAATCAAATATTGAAAGGAACAAAGAATTTGGAAAAATTAAAAGACTGATTTGGCAGCTGTAGCCTGGGTGAAATTCTCTGGTTGGATAATTTCACTGACACCTGGAGAGTAATGCTAGATGACCACTTGGTGATATATGTCTTACAGGTGATTTTGTTGCTGTCACAGCTGTGCTAAAATTTCCTTTTATTAGTATGACATTGAAGCTCTTGCAAGCCCTCAAAGAATACAGATGGCACGTAGAGTCAGAAGGAATTTTTTTTTTATCAGGGACTGAACATGCTGAGATGCTAGTGATAAATACACATTAAAAAAAAAAAACTCTCACTTTGGAAAGACACCTTGACTCAAGAATTATTCTACCTATCAAAAGTACTGGAAAAAATCAGACAAGAAAATTAAAGTACACTACTGTCAGAAAACAGCATTCTGACTAGGAGAAATCAATGCAAGGAGCACTCTGAACTGAGTACTAAGGAAACACAGTTAAATTTGGATGCTCTTGGAATATTTCTGTAAAATTCAACCTCCACAGTAAGACCTAATCTGAAAACAATCTTGAAAGGGATTTTGACTAGGCAGAGTTAAAATTAATTTTAGAAATTCAACAAAATATTCCATTCTGACATTGTAGTTTCCATTTTTGTTGTATCATCGTAATTTCTTCAATGAAGAGCCTGTTAATCCTGGAAGGGGAAAAAATCAGGAAACTGAAAATTAAATAAATGGTTTTCCTCTTTTATGTAATGCATCAAAACAACCAGCAGACCAATTTGTACCCTCAAAAACAGTAATCCAAATGTTTTAGTATACCTGGTAAGGACAAGCAACATGTAATTCTTTGTGCATGATGAAGTACCTTTGTGAAAATGATGGCAGAACCTCAGAATTCTGGCAGTGAGAGTAGTAAGTGAAACCAATTTCCCTTCTAACGAGAAAAATAAGTGAATGAGCTGGGTTTCAAAATAAAAAAAAGTCAGAAAATACATACAATATTAGGTTTCTTTTTTCCCTCTGTTCTTTACAGTGGCAGTTTGTAGAGCAATGTAGTAGCCTGTAAATGTTTTATTTTTATCAGTGTTAAGAAACTTTATGCTCATTCTGACAAATGTGGTTTTTGCCTTCGTAACCACCTTTACTAAAAACCTAGCGCATGAGGATTAGGAGAAAGCGGATGTTGGGAATCTCAAACCATATGAGGATCAGCAAGGAAATGAAAATTCTTTCTTTCTGAGTTCCAGATCATTACGGAACTCAGAGTTCAGGAGTGTGGTGGGGGAAAAAAAGGCTGATGTAACTGATTGAAGAATGGTTTCATGTACCAGCATAAAGAACCAGCAAACAAACATGGAAGTTTTAGCCCCTGATGGTAAAGACTAGCAAAATTCTAAACAGTAACTAACAAATTGTTGAACAGAAATTAACTGTTAGAAACAACAAGAGTAAAGGTCATGACAATAAATGAGCAATATTTTAACATAAGCCCTAACACATCACATAATTTCTTATCACACTTGGGTAAATAAATAAAGAACTATTAAAATTTAGCAATTAGACCAACATCTGGGTCAGGTGTTATGGATACATTAATCTTGGAGTTTTACAAAATTGACTGAATTTCAAAGGCCATAAATTGGAAATTTCTGTGGAGGAATAATCCTTTTCCTCTTCTTTGTACTAATTACCTTGGAGATCAAGTTATCTTGTTTCTTGGTACAGCAAAATAATTATCAACCACTGAGACTTTTAAAATTCCAGATAACCAGTTTCTGCTGAAAATTAAAGTACATGGCTTTTGTTTCACTTACATTTCTGAAGAGTGCTATATGGACCTCTTTTTGCAGTCATTTATAAATAACCCACCACAGAAGAACACCTGTAGCCCTGATGAACAGTTTTATTAAGAGAGGTCTATGTTTCGAGTTAAAAAGGTTTTCATTTTCTTCTTCATAAATACAACCTAAATTCTTGTCTTTCCAGAGCAGCCTAGGAAACTATTTCTTAACTGTTGCAGTTAAAGAACTGTTAAAAAAACTCTTGGCTGCACTTCAATAACAGGAGCAAATGAGAAAAAGAGAAGAGGTACAGTGTATGGACTACGTTTTGCAAATTACTTTCCTAAATATCACTAAAGGTCGTTTGCATAACTTATTCCACCAGAATTGCCTCATCATGCATCACCATGAAGCTTGTGCTAAATTGATTTATGCACTTTTAAGTATTAGAGAACCTTTCGCAGAATTTATTTCATATTCTTTCTCCACAGTTAATATTCCTGGTGCGTTAGAAAAATATTAAAATATTTTTTACAAGACTATTAAAAAAAATCCATAATCTCCATAGAAACAAAATGAAAAAAAAATTATGGGAGAGAAATTTCTTCTTTGCAGTAGTGAAAAGCAGTCAGAAATTGAATATGAGCAGATATGGCTATGTCACTTTTTTTCTTCCTTGCAGTTTTTCAAGTGGTGCTGTGGGAAAAGGAAAATCTTTTAGAAAGAGCCCAGGTTCTGGGCATATTTTTATTGGGAAAGAATTCATGCAGCTCTATAATATTTCATCTTTGGCCAATCCTTTGGCTTTTTATTTTACTTACACTCACATAAAATAATTTTGAATAGGTTTAACAGTTTTAGTATATCAGTCAATCAATAAATAAGTAAATAAATAAAATTATAATTTTACATAAAATGCCAAAGACTGAAATTGTTCAAGTATTTTTAAACTGTCTGTTATCACTCTAGCCTGTCTTTTTGGGGCCTTTTCTCTCAGTCTGGTCTCAAATGCTGTATCTGATTAAGCTGGATCGAGAAATGGTCTGATGAACAAGCCCTGGCTTAAGTATTGCTATTTCTCACTCGCGATTTCTGGCTCCCTGGTACTGCTGTCTGTAGTCCCTTTCTGCATTGGAGGCTAGGAAGCTGATGGGATGGAAGCACTCCTTTTCCTTTTTCCTTTCTTTCTTTCACCTTTTTCTGTCCAGATGTCTGTTAGCCCTAAAGCTGTCTGACCGTCAGGGTCCCAAAAAGGATTGTGTGGGAGGAGACAGCAAGCAGAAAAGGTAAGTGTGTGCCATGGTAGGAGTGCTGCTGGACGTGGACCTCCACCCTGAGGTTTGAGACTGGAGAGGTCACCACGATCTCCTTCCTGAATTTGTCACGTGGGTCCTTGCCTGCGTCTAGAGACGGAGGTTTCCAAATTTCTGATCTCAGGTCGTGAGCGATCTACTGCTTCTGTTTGCAGGTGTTAAATATTCATGGCTTTGGTCTTAGCTAGAGGCAGCTAGAGTTACTGAAGGCTGAAAGCAGATGGTATTGCAAGTTTGGCAGCTAAAAAGAGAGGCACGTAAAGTGAGTGAATGAATTTCAAAAAAGAGTCATGACTCACCACTCGCTATTCTTGTCAATGATGAATAAAACAGTGCCCTTGAGCTTAAGAGTTGCTATTAAACTATTTTAAAACGCCATACCCCTTTGGCAGCATTTATTTCCCCTTTTCTTACAAGAATGGTTGTGCAGTGCTGAAAACATTGGCAAGTGTGACTGGTCTTTTGTTTATTTCTATTAAGAACTAAATATATGTATTGAAAGAAAAAATATAGAATGTTGTGCCAAAATTATATGGACAAAAACCTGAAAATTAAAGTTGTCTTGCTTAAAGTTGTCTTAAGTCTGAGAAGGTCTTTTTGTAATAGTACTCACATTATACCCTACAGAAATTAATTTCAGTTGCTTATGTTCATAATCCCATTGCAATAATAGAATTACAGTAAAAAATGTGTTTGGAAGACTACACAACTTATATTGCTCTTGTGACAAGGTCTGAGCTTCTAATTCTTCAAATAAAAAGTTAAAACTATTTTCTTTTTGATACAATGCTGAGGCACACAACTGTAAAAACTCTTTTCTGTTCTCATATTTGTGACCTCACAATAATATTAGTCATTCTATTTGTGTCATTTTTTTTTTCACAAACACTGACAAGGCTCTAAATAGCTCAAATTTACTAAAAAAAAAAAACAACCCAAGCTTTTCCTTTTTTTTCCTTTATCTGTTTCTTAAGAAGACTATTAAAGCAAACATTAAATGATGTTTCAGATTCCTTTTGGGATTACAACAGATCAAAATCAAAAAGATAGAAGATTTTAAGCACTAATTCAATTGACACCACTTCACTGACATTTAATTCTATATTGGGGTAATTGGAATTTTGTGATTCTCTTCTTAACAAGATCAGTTAACTGTTTATTATAATTAGTGAAAAAGGATATTCTTCAGTTTTAGAATTCCTAGAAGAAAGATTTTGAGACTGACAGTCAAAATTTTAATTTTTTCATTTCCTAACCCTCAACATCACATATGGTGACAAGGGAGGATGGTGTTCTGACACCTCAGGGTTTACATGCTCCTGCATTCACAGTGACTGTGGTGGGGAGCTGCAAGAATGGCAGAATATGGTGCAAGTTGGAATATTAGTAAGAAGGATGTGACGTCTTTTCTCTTAGCTGACTGCTTACCAAGGTCTTGAATAGTCTGAACTCTTATTCAAATTTATATGGTTTGGTTTTGAGGTTCTTTTGTTGTTTTATTTGTTTGTTTGTTAGATTGTTTTGTTTGTTGTGTGTTGTTTTGTTTTGTTTTGTTTTGTTTTGTTTTGTTTTGTTTTGTTTTGTTTTGTTTTGTTTTGTTTTGTTTTGTTTTGTTTTGTTTTGTTTTGTTTTGTTTTGTTTTGTTTTGTTTTGTTTTGTTTTGTTTTGTTTTGTTTTGTTTTGTTTTTAATAGAGCAAGACCTAAAACAAAAACATTGCAGAGTGATATGTGCCTGCAATTTATAAATTTCCTGGTTATTGGCTTTGTATGCTGACCTAGAAAGGTCAGTCACACAAATCCTTAGATAATAATTTTCAATTTTAATTAACTGCACATATACAAAGGTTGTTTACCTTGAAATTAATTTATTCAATACATTTTTAAAAAACTATGAAAAGTTGGCATATTTGTATAAATGTATTTTTTGTATTGGTTTGGGTTTTTTTGTTTGTTTGGGGTTTTTGTTTTGTTTTGTTTTGTTACTTTTGCAGGAATAGATGCAACCTCTGCCAGGACTAGAAGCTAGATTTAAAATTGTGGTCTACTTAGTGGTATAATTTCTGATTTTCAGAAAATACCAGAAACCCCACTGCATTTGATAAAGACAAGATTCTTGTAATTGATTTCTTACTATACTAACCAATTCCTGTTCTGAAGAGGACATAAACAAACATACAATAAAAATTTTCAAAAAATTAATGTCTTCTCATTTATTCCAGTAAAAGTCTGGCCAAGTTGAAAGCACAGAACAAATAGTGCCAAAAGAGCATAAATTTCATGTTTATTTCCTAGTGGCTAAATGGAAAACCATAAAACCAGCCAAACTGCACCTATCCAGAGATTAATTTATTCAAGGTAGCTGACTTCACCAGTAGCCACAAGGAGAAGTTATAAATACAGCTCAGGAAGTGTGTGCAATATATTCCAGATCTCCTCTATTTTCAGCTCAGTAGATTTCCTTCTCTAAATGTAAGTTCTTCCTCTTTGATAATCAAATGCAAGGTATATTTCCAAGAGTTTATCAAATTTCTCAACTTTGGCACACATAATATTTTTTTACTTCAAATTTCATGGCTTCTGTGTGAAACAATCTTGGATTTTTATTATTTTGGGCCTGATTGCCAGATGACATGTCTTGGTGCTCATAGTTATTCTGTTGACTGCTTCTGTGACCCTAGGGAGTTGGGTGGTTTGTGGATAAATTTTTATATAGCTTTGCTCAGCTATGAGTAGAAAGATGCTTTTCATTCTGCCTTTCTTTCTTCTTTTCCTTTTTTTTTTTTTTCCTTTTTTTTTTTTTTCCTAGTTAATGACCAGGTAACATTTTTAGCCCAGCAAAGCAAACTGTGAAGGAAACTGATGACTTACACAGATATTTTTCTGAGGAATTCAAGTGTCAAGTCTATATAACTGAAAATAAATGTGACCCAGGAAGTAGCCTTTCCTCTGACAAATTATTCTTCCACTATAGTTATGGTTTAGGATCATTAAATATTGGTTTCATAATTTCAGGACAAGCATTTTAAATTTAAAAATAAAAATTGATAGTGCATTTGTGATTTTATCAGCATATGTATTCTTTTTTTTCAAGATCGTCCAATCGAATCACCTTCTTTTTAAAAAAGTTTAGTTGGTAATTTTTCTTGAGTGTTGTTAACTGAGTATTACCCCCTGAGATCCTCAAAAGCTTGGGCTAATAGACAAATGAAGACCTCAGCAGTTTGTTTTAGTCTTATGACTAAAATAGTCATATTGATGAATAATGCTTTTTGGCAGTTCAAATTCCCGGGGAAAAAGTCAAACATGTTGGAAAAAATCATTATGCTGGGAAAATCCACAAATATTTCTATTTCCCCCTGATCTGAAAGGAGCCCAGATTAAATATGTGAAGGCATGAACATCTTGGCTATTATACCAGCAGTCACTGTGACACTTAAGTATGACACAAATATTGAATTGAGACGAATTTCATTTGGTTTCAGTAAAAGAGATTATTCCCCTTCTATGCCTTTATATTTCTGATCTTGTCCCATAATCCATCTATTATCATAATATGCAGACACTATATAGGCAATGGGATTCTTCAGTAAAATCAGATTTTTTTTTCCTGGTTCTTACTCGTATACAGAATACAAATAGTACCTATATAAGGGAAGACTGTGAAAACTGTATTAATTTTTATTTGCTGGAAGAACTCATCTAGAACTTGCTAGGAAGTCTTGTGTCCCACATAACAGGTCATTAATCTGCCTGTACAAAATATAATGCAGTGGATAAAGTACACAGAAATAACAAATTTCATCCCAAGACATTAGGGAGTCTTAGTATGAGCTGACTTACCAAATAAAAAATAGTACTTCATTTCTCTTGATTCATTTCTCTTTGATTCTCTAAAAGTGTTGGCAAGTTTTTGTTTTCTTGAAATTTTGAATAATTGGAACATTTGACCGTTAAAAACATAGAGCAGAAATTACTGATCAGTTCTGTTTCTGTGGTTATTGACAATCCAGCCCTTGCTTTCCTCCTCTGCTAGACTGAGATAGCTAATTAGGGGGAAATCACTCTGTCTGTGGTGAAGACTTCTTGATTGTGTTGGCATAATCATCTATACAATGGAATGATCATCCATATTTCACACCATATAGTGAAATGTGAAAGGGCCATGAAAAGTCTTTACAAAGTGATTAGTGGTTTTAGGTTTTACGGCTTTTCTCTTTCTGGAACCTGTGCCACTTTATATGATAATGTATTTTGTGGTAACACTATGAATCTGGTGGCACTTGAACATTTTTTATTATTTTAAACAGCAAATAATGGGGTATTAAAAAAAAAAACAACAAAAAACCAAACACTAAAATAATTTTGTGGCATTATAATTTTCATCCATCTTAAATACAAGTTTTATCACTAATATACCCTAACAGTGTGTCATTTTCACTTGAAGATCATGCTTTACAAGTCTCATTTTGCTCTGTGGAAAAGATACCTTGAAAAACGAAGTCTTAAAAAATTCTGTTTCAGACTTGTCTAGGGAAAAAAATGAATGTCTGTCAGATAGCCACAATTTTTGCATTGACCATAAATTTTTCACCACTTTGCAGTGGAACACCTGAACTACCTCAAGAGCTATCAAAGGCAATTGGGGAAGAACAGCTTGTGGTCTGCACTCATGCTGTGCAATTACAACTGAGCAGTGCACAGCACTTTGATGTGTTTTGGTCGGTCTGTGGCATCTCCTTTGGGATTACAAAGTTGATGATATGATGTAAATTCAAGGATTATCTGAGGTGCACTTTAGGGGCATGACACTGTAGATAATTTTGTGTGTTATTTATTTGCTTTCAGGAAGTCCCAGAGAACATCTCAAACTGCTAGCTGTGTAACAGCATGATAAATATATGTAGACTGTAAATACCTCAATTTTAACAGAAATAATTAATAGAAAATAGAAATACTCAAAGACGGTCTTCATTGTTTCTTTAGGTTAGAAATGACATACACCATTTGTACATCTGCAGAAACAAATTAATTTAAAATAACAGTGTCTGTGTGAGGCCTTTCGTTTTCTGAACTGAAGGAGTGTACCTGAAACACTCACTGACAGACTAGTTTGCTGTTAATTTGTTAAATGCCTGTTTCCCTGGCTTTGCAGTTGTGTGCAATGATATTTGGATGCATCTTCTATATAAACAGAGAAATCAAGCCACACATGATGAAGAAAAGCATGTAAGATTGCAACACTATTCCCAAATGGAAGAAACAAAAAAGCTGTGGTGCCTTTATCTTACTCTTTCAAAGAAAACTAAAAAACTGCATAAGCTGTTCTCTAATGGCTATGGTTTTTATTCATATTCTTAATTGCAGTTCATGGTTCAACACATAATCTTTATTTAAAACTTTATTTCATCTTCTTCTGTCATGATATTGAGTGATACCTTTACTTTGGACTCAATCTTAAGCATAAGTGTATCTATACTTTGCCTTTAGTTTTATTTATCATGAGCATCTGTTAGTATCAATACTCTTACTCCTAGAACTCAGTATTTGGCATCTTCCTGCTTCCATCTTGTATTAAAAATATTGTTAGGATATAGGTAAATATTTTTAAAACACATTAATACTGTCAGAGCAGATCTAGATAGCACATGGTAGTGTTTATCTTGCTTACTTTTTGCAGAATGAAATATATACTCATAGGAGTAAAGTGTTTATCAGTGGGTATATCTGAGGAAAGACTGACTTTCAGAACTGTTATATGTGGTTCTGGAGTTGTATTATTTTTATTATGAAAATGGAATATTGCTGAAGCAGACTAATCTACTAAGTACTTTGGAAAAAAGTTAATCCTGACTTTTCTGTAATAAAATAGTTCAGTGTTAATATCAACATTATGGAAACCTTCTGTTATTGCTGAGCCAGTTGCAGAATCAGATGGTGCTAACAGACACATCTGCATCTCACAGGAATTGCTGTCACATCACAGCTATATTTATATATAAGGTAGAAAAAATATTAATGCCAATAGGAACATATGAATAAAACAATAAGCCAAATTGTGCTTTTAATAGATCAGACCAGTCACTATCCTTCAAAAATATGTTCACATAATTCCATAAGAAAAGGGCTGTACAGGTAAAAACATTTCAATCTCTTTAAAAAAAATCTAAGAACTTAAAAGAGATATAACTGTGTGTTTACCTTACTCATCAAAGAAAACATTAAAAATAGGTGACAGAATTCGTTCACAGTTTGACAAAGCAAAAAAAATCCCCAGTATGAACTAACAACAATAACAACAACAAACCACATTCTCCTGAGGTCTTCAGTAACTCTCAAGTCTCTTAAATCTAGAAAATGTTTCACATGTGAGAAGGGGGGAAATTCAACAAAATTGTTCTCTTTGATAGATTTTTGGAGAGAAGGGGGGAGATAGGTATGAAAATCAAGGCAAGAAGAGAAAGTTATTTTAAATCAAATTTCCCTGTTGACTCTCAAGCTCTCTTTTCAAAACTGAGAGTCATGAGGGTCGTGTGTTACAGAACAAAATATGTCAACGTGTACAACTCATTCAAAGATTTACTCTTCAATGATCACAAAAAAAATCTTCCTCAAGCAGACAATTCTGTTTCAAGACTGAGAAAAACATCTTTCTGATGTAGTATTCAAAATTTAAGCTAATAGCAAGAACAAGTTATTCTCTCACTTATTCTATTGATATAATCTCAGCTCCAAGCAATGAGTCAATATTTGCTTTCAAATATTTGATGATGAGGCAGAAGCCCATGCTCTGTGATTTGGTTTAGTCTTACGCTGATCCATATTTTAAAGGTTGCTTCCATGACAGTCTGTGACAAGAAGTTCCCTGGTTCAGTTTCAGACTGAAAAGTGCACATTTCAGCATGGTTCAAATTGTTAGAACCCCTTGAAGGTTTAGCTTTGAGCTGCTGTCAGATAAGCTTTAATGGAAGTGCACAGCATGGATTAGCATTTGTAACACAGAGAAGAAAATGAAGGAATCCCAAAGTGCTAAGCATGATTCCATGTTTTAAAGCTGTGTTTCATGCTGGCTCCAGCCCTACTTTATTTAGATTACCACCAAGTATTTTGGTGTGCTCCCAAAGCATGCTTGTGGCTAAAGCTACTTCCCTTGTGAGCATTCATAGGTAGGGTACAGGGGTCATACATGCCAGACCTAAAACAGAGGATTCTAATCCTTAGGTACTTAGTAGAGATACTCAATATTTACTTGTCTCTTAGGACTGTAAATGGCAAAGTAAAAAGCTCCATTCTTAAGTGCTGTACTGCCACATTTTGAACACTTTATCTTCAATTTTTGGTGTTTGCCTGTAATTGCAAACTCAGTGGAATCCAGTACTCTGAGTATATTTTTACAAAAACATAAAAGATCAACCAACTCACCAGCAAAACAAAATAACCCCTTGAAACAAAACACAACAAAAAGCCAAATGAAAATTAAGAACATGAAAATGAGAGTTCAGAAAGGAAACAAATCCAAGAAGCAGGTATTCCCACTTTTGCATGCAAATATTTAGTATATGAAAACGCTTAAGATGAGATTTGAAAAATTCTACGCATTTGAAAGAATGAGAACAATTGGAGGAACAAAAACTCTTAAGGAGCTAAACTAAAACGGTATGTTTGCTTTCATGCCCTGTTTCCAGGAGATTAAGATTTCATCCTTACAGGGATTCAGAAATTAGACCTTCTGTAATCATATATGTTTACCGTATCAGTTAATACCTAGACATTGTATCTCTAAGTTTATACCTGTGTAAGTCTTTGGATATTACAAAGGAGAGCTTCTGAATTTAGAATCTAATTTAGTTACTAAATATTGAAAGTTGAACATGTCACACTGAATCTTTGCCTAAATGGAAGTGTATGGGCAAGGAGCAGGAAATTCCAAACATTAAAGCTGTGAATGAAGCCACAAACTGGTAATATAAAATATGTAAAAGAATGATATTTAAACAACTACTATTGGCAGTGTTATATAAAAGTATTGAGTGGAATGACGCAGATTATTATGAAGACCAACTGCCATTTAGGACATGCACACTCTTAAAATCCGTCAAAGAAAGCAGAATGTGCTTTTGGAATTAGTGCTCAGAGCTGACAGGACATGGTGAAACCCTTAATCATTTCCTTACATAACCCAGCAGGATTATCATGTGTCCAGACCATTACATTCCCTTGAATCTGGGGTCATGGCAAGGTTTAAACCAAAATGTGATTACCTAAATGTACAAGATGTACTGTAAATCCTAGCTTAAGCAGTCCCCTTGGTACAATATTGCTAGTAAAACCTTTTGAATAGCTAGCTTGAATTACTATATCTGATAATCAGAACTGAAACTATGAATTACAGTGTGCTTGCTTGGTGGCTGCATGATTTTGCTGTCACAAGAGCTATTGGCTACTTATCAGACAATAAGAGTATTTTTTAATCCGTTCAAACTATATTTTTTAATTCTTAGCAGTCAAAAGGAATGCTTCATTCTGAAGATTACAGAAAAAGTGTGAGGGAGAAGTAGCCTTTCACACAGAGTATAATTTTGCCTCTTTTTTCCTTAAAAAAAGGAAGAAAGAGAGTGATTCAAAAATCTGTGAAGACTGTGGGAGTATCTAATGAAGAACTTCTGGCAAATCCTACTTCAGCTAAGGCCTGAGGTGTCCAGAGATGAAGGGAGATAAGAAACATGTGTGGAAGAGATGGCAGTGGGACCACCAGAGCAGAACTTGGATGTTTTGTTTTGCTGCCATTGTGTACACGCGGGTTCTAAAACGCATCTTGTGCTAAAACCACTTGAAATGTCCAAAATTCAGGTTCATGCACCAGAGAGACTAATGAATGCAGTGACCATTTAAAACACAGCACAGCATCTTTTTCACTGTACACTCATATGCTTTTTGTCCTCTGTAAAGCTTTACTGTCTCATAAGTAACTGGATAAATCAGGTACTTGTGAAGATTTGGTAGGCAGCCCTTCAGAGAGCAGTTTCTGTCTCTGACAGAAAGAGTTTAGCTAGTACTCCTGTTACAAATTCATGAACTGTATGAGCTCCCTCCAGTCTTTTGGAAAATAGTGTGAGAAAAGCTGTTGTATTCTTTCCTTAACAGGTAGAGTTTTTCATGGAGACTTGGACTGTGAGTGAAGTAGCCATGTGAACTGAGTATTCAGTTAGTGACATGGATAGGACAAAAGAGTCAGATAATGTAAACTGTTGAAGCCAAAGAAAAGGCATGGTGTCTCTGGACCACTGCAATCCTTGGAGAGTTTTAAATCACTGCACTTCAAAGAGGAAACGTTAAAGCCAGAACACTGCTGTATTTGGCTGATCCCTGGATTTATTTCATTTCAGTAACTGAACGCTCCATGGAAGTATGGAGCATTGGGAGAAAGAAGGAAGTGATACCTCCTACTCCTGAGTCCTGCTCTCTCTGGCCATGGTCCAGTTTCTCATCAGCAGAAACTTGAACCCATGGCACCGACATGATAGACAATCTGTTGCAAATAATGTCAGAAAAGGGTAAAACTGAAGAGTCAATGCCTCAGATATTAACAGAACCAAAGTGTAATCTGAACATTCTCTCAGGCTGAGCATCAGGTACCCTGCTTCAAGTTTCTTTTTGAGCTGGCATAACTCTCTCGTGATTATGATATCTAAATGCCCCAGTACACATTTATCCAACTTAGATTTATGGTTACACCAGCAAAAGCTATTTTGTACATGAGTCAAGCTGACTAGTGAGAATTCGTTTCTGGGCTTTATCTTTAAAGTTTCTCTTTTGCTCAGATTTAGCCCATTACTCATAATTATGCACTTCTGACTGCCTAAAATAATCTCCTCTCTCCTTGACTCTATCACTTCAATTACTTAATCATGTTCTGCACAGCTGTGACTTAATTAAGTTATATATTCTTTTATTTTAACTCTCCTGATATTTCTTCTCATTCTTTGCTTTCATTCTGTGGATAGGATAGAGAATTTCCTCAGAAAATAAATAAAACCTGAAGATAAATAGTGCCTAAATACTTTAATATTTTGTTTTAAGTGAAGTAAGTTTCTAGCTCAGGCTTGTTTGGTTTCTGAACCCTTTCAGTTGAGCCTATGCCTGGGAAGGTTTGCCTTTGCTCTACTTCTTCAACTGGGATAAAGTACAGGTTCTTTGACTCAGAGTAGAATGGTGTTTGGTTCTGTGTGGCCCTTGCCAGCAATTAGATCAGACATGCCCATGAATTAAGCCAGACTTTTTGCCAAAGTGACTTGTGGTCTCAGCCTACAAAACCATGTGAAGTTTGCAGAGAGCTGTGCTGTGGGCTGCCTTCTGCATGCAAGGCCCAGCGTCATGTAGGGTTTGTCAGCATGGTCTGGCCCTTGCACCCTCCAAACCAATACCCACAGACATTTGGTCTGTCTGAGGTTCAACAGCTGCCTCATAAATTCATATCGGTTTATAATCTGAATTTGTGAACACTGTCTTTACATGTTCTGAACAGCTGGAAAGAAAATAATTTTTTAATCTCAAATGTATCTGCATGTAAATAAAGGAAGGCACAAAATAAAACTGAATCAAATATAAATGTTATTCATTCAACTGTTTCAAATGGAGACTAGAGGTAAGAGACAATCTGCAGGTTGAATGTACATATTTGCTAGGATAAGGTTCTGAACACTTAAGCAGTTACTAATTACTCTGATTTTTCCTTCCCTCATTTCATCTGCTGGCTCTGTAAAAACTTCCTAATTTAGTAGTCGTACAGTTAAAGACCCACTGAAGTCTACTGTTCAACAGCTAAAACCATCAAAGCAGATACACAGACATCTATTTTGTCTCCACTACAATCCTGATAATTTATCTTCTTCTGGCATGGCCACAGCCCCGAGGCTGTAAACGTATGAGAAAGGACAGGAGGCATGAGGAACTAGACACTGCAGCTCAGTTGGAGGAAATTATTTGGATTGCATTTGGAAGAATCTAACATACAGCTGTCACAAACCATCATCTTAGGCCAAGTAATCACACTAGAAATACAGCATCTCTGAAGAAAGCAGTGCAGCTTGTTTCCATAATTTTGTCTTCCATTTTGTTAAAGAAGACCTTTTTTTCCTACAGTATTTTGTTGTAGTATCTCACTGTGTTTAGTGTAAAAAAATATGAAAATAAGTAAAGGAATATATAGACTCTGCCTCTTTACTTGCTATATTTTTCATCATCCAAGGAGAAGAGAAAAAAGAAAGGCTTCAACCTTTAACCTTATTTTCTACTGGAGACGTTTCTTCCTAAAGAAGTTGTATCTTCAAAATTTCATGTTTGAAGTGAATATCCCCTCACTTTCTGCCTGAGGACAGTAAGATATTCTCCAAACATTAATTTCAAAGACTGATTTCCCTAAGAAATTTGGCTCCTGGTAAGAGTTTATGGTGTCAGTGTCTAACCCATTTTATGTCCACAGCAGCAGTATAATGGCCTGTAAATTTACTGGATTTCAGTTCAGATTCCTTTATGCACCCCATTGTAATGGATGAGTAATTTCTGACTCTGCATTACTCACATTAACATGAACTTGAGTGAGTAAACCGAAATGGAGCTACAGCAGCAGGGAAAATCTTCATAAGTTTTATATGGCTTGCCTCTCCCAGGAAGTATGAGTGTATAATTTTGACTAAGAGCTTTGTTGAAATTATGAGAGAGATATGCATATTAAGTTACTGGGGTAGGCATCAAGGTGGGCAGGGCCTCAGCACAAGAGAAAGGACACACTGCACGAGGAACAGAGCCAAAGTAATATTTTTTCTTCTTGTTCTGCAGTCTGCTTTGATGTAGGAGATGAACTGCAATTTGAATCCATGAGCAGAAGGGTTTACATTAACTAAGAAGCTTCTGCTGGCTTTATTCTACCAATTAAAAAGCTAAATATCCTTTCAAACAACAGTGGGCGTTCATTCATAGAATAACAATGCAAATATATGCGAATTTCAGGGGTGATTCTGTATAAATGATTTAGCAACTTCAGTTATCTCTTGCATTCCTGCTAAATTTCAATGTGTTTTTTGAACTATCAATATGTAATTAACCAGCAATCAAGACATCTTTAAAAATGCAAATTAAATGCTTATTTGAGATCTACTCTGGAGCTGGAAAATGGTTGGTAGTATTCTTAAAGTATGTGCATCTCTCCCTTAATTTTTGAAGCTTTGGATGTATACTACATAAAAGCACCATTTCAGCTATCAGTGTTAGATTCTAAAATATAGACCTGTTGATACTATTTTAGCCCCTGCATTTTTTGGAAGGCTATTCTCCTGTCTTTCAGAGTGCCTGCTCCTAAGAGTTCAAACTTTCAAAATTATCTTTAGCGTCCATGCAGTTATTTTTTAAAACTTTCTGTAGTATATAGATATTCCCTAAACAAAACCAAAAATATTTCAAGCAAAACCTCATACATTAATTTAAGCATGAAAACTTTATTTCCAGAGAAAATCTGCAAAGGATTTCTGCTTCTACAATGACCTTTACTTTTAAGGTGTTCCACCATAAAAACTGCTGTACTTGACAGGGTTCAATGCTCATCCAGTTAAGTTGACAATTTCAAACTGAGAGTTGTACTGTCTCCAAAACTTTGTGTTAACCACACTGTAGTATCTACTTTCATTTGGATTAGGGTCACAGAATTTTCAAGACCCAATCTTGTTGAATATTTCATTCATAATTGGAGTTATAGTCACACAAAAGTTACTTTGAATAAATACTATAAATGGAATGGTATGTTCATTCAGCAGTTTGCCAGATTCAAAACTGGATCATCATCAGTAGAATTTTATTTTGGTTTACTATTGTGAGTCATAAGCTTGGATATAGTCTTGTGGTTTAAAAGGATGGCTTGTTATTTGAATGATATGCATAGGATATTTGAAATAACTTGAAAATGCCATTTTATTAGCTAATTTGAAGTATGCTTGCTTATATCTGTTACCTGATACAAAAATATGTTCAATTTTTAGCTAGGAACTTCAGTGGCAAGGAATCTCTTTTGTTGCTTCTCTGATTGAGCAGAGTTACCAAAACACTGAAAAGAATGCTACTAGTGTATTTGTACTCTCAGAAAAGCATAAAAGAGACAACAATTCACAAACAGGGATATAGCTGAACTTTCAAGAAATTAACTAAATTAGAAGATCAAAGGAAGAGGTTAAAGAAGAGCACGCAGAAGAAGTGAATCCCACTGAGATTGAAGCTAATAGAGAGAGTAAGACCAGGGGATCCCAGGGTAGCAGCTGCTGCCAAAACATCACTACTGTAACAGAAAGAAAATCTGTATCTCTAAAGTAAAACAGTTGTGTTTTGTTTGCTTGTCTTTTTACTTTTACCACTGAACCACAGGCATTTCTAATATAAAAGGTAAATTTTCATACTCCACAGACTAGAATAGTTCTCAAAATGCCACCAGTTTTGTCTTTATACAGTTAAAATTACTATGTTTAACCATTTATTCAACTTTAAAAAAAAACTAAAATTGTTAGATCAAACAAGTTACTTGAGAAACTTATTTTCTCTGGATATATTTTTATTGAGTATACGAAGTTATAGCTCAATTACTTACTTCAAGACATACAAAAAATATTACTTCTCTTCAAATAAAAAAAAAATTTATAAGTTCCCCATGTCTTGGAATTATTAATTCACGAATATAATAAGAATTAGTAGATTTGGCAACATCTACTTTAGTGTGTGTTTCGCTCAGGAAAAATAATCTAATAAAGCTGTCATATGTAAGATTTATATTATTTGATAACTAGAATGATCCAAACAAGCATCTTCATTTTCAAGATGCCATTTAATTGGGAAATTTTTAAAAACTGACAAGAAATAGATCATCATCTATGATTCTCCTAGGATCAAACCGTGAAAATTATTTGCAGTATGGAAACAGCAGAATTACCCTGTATCTTACCCATGTCTATTTGCCGGTGACACGTCTTTTCTGGCGTATTTTTGTTGTTGTTTATTTGTTTGTTTCATTTTCTTTATTTCTCCTTCTCTCCCTCTAATTGTTGTAACATTGAGAGACCTAGTCATTCTGGTCATCCCTCTTTCTTTAAGTCATCTGGTTCAAATTTGTGACTTGCCAGCATTTGAACCCCATGACTACAGCCCTCCAGTTACACATTGCTAAAAATATACTTTCATTTGCATGGAAGTTCTGCTACAAAGAGAACCAAAACCCAACAGGCAAAAGACCTCTCACCAATCTCCCATGTTCTGCTGTCTCTGCTGCACTATTTAGGAGCTGAATCATTAAGTTCCCCACAGAGACATGTTCAAGTGTCCAGGGCAGAAGGAATATGTTTGGACTTCAGGTGGGAGTACTTTTTATCTTTTAAGCCTCTGTGGGATTTTCACAGAATTTCCTGAAATCCTCTATGACTTCACATTTCTTCACTGACCCTCATTCCAGGCCAAGATTCTGGTAGTGATAAACTGCAACATGGTGACTGTTTTCTTTCCTCTGTATATTACCCATTGAAAATTATCCAGCTGCTACCTTAAGTTTAAGTAAACCTTTAAATATTTTCAAGGCATAACCTTAAAATTTTTCATGATGTCAGACAATAAAATTACTCACCCATTGATCAGATTTGCCTATTGAGTGTATTTAGGCTTAAAACCCTTTTCAGGTCCTATGTCCTGACACAGCTAGATCATTCTGATTCTGTTGACCATATCTAAAATAGTGCCTTTTCTTTCCCTTTGCCAAGACATAAAACTTGGCAAAGTTCACAGCTTCTTTTATCTTGATCCTTTACTCTGGGGAAGGCAAATGCAAGCATTCTGTGCTCTGCTCTGCTGCACAAAAGATAAGATGCTTTTAATCCCCTTCAGACATTTTAGAGACAAGCTTCATCCTATACATAATCTTTTTCTTCATATCAGTCTACTTTTCCCCAGGTGTTAGTTTTTCAGAGTCATCTCTGTTCTTTTTTGCAAATAACTCATTATTCCTGGGGGGTACTCCCTGCAAACACCTGTAATGATTCCTCATTATCTTTTGTTAAGTCCGGGTCTGCTGCAGTGCTTGTGAAAGGCATCCTGTGCTGGGATGCGTTGAGTCTACTATCTGTTATACTGAAACATATTATTTCCTTGCTGCTAGTGCTTTCTGACTAGACTACATCTGCTGGTTTCCTCATTTCACACTTGAATTGTCATCTTAGTGGAAGAAGACCCATTATTATTTCTTTTTTCCACTGGAGTGTGACTCTGTTCCCTACATATTATGGTTAACGTAATTATTATGAATAAGAATTAACACCCTATCGATTTAAAAATGCCTTAAGATGAATGAGATTGCTTCCATTGGTTAAAAAAAAAAAAATTATTGCACAGCTCTGTGTAAGAAACTTTTAAGATGTAGTCATTTAGGGAATGAGAGGCATATACGGTGTTCCATAGTAGCCTGTAGGCTCTTGTATGGAAATAGAGCAGGCACTGGCAGGAAATGTGTGCCAGGCCACTGAGTTAACATGTTGGCTTCTGCAGACTGAACAGCCTGTTTCAGAGCACAGAGCCACAGACAGCCAGGTAACTTCAGCATCATATGCAGTCTTTTTGAAAGCATCTGTCTGATAGCAGTGTGGCACCGAGCTGTGATACAACATAACTGGTGCCACAGCGAGAACCTTCTGGTCTCTTGGCACTGCGAGATCCTATTAACTAATTCTATCATCTCACAGCAGCTGCCTGTTGAGGCACTCACTGGCAGCCTTTGTAACCATGCACGTTCTTTTATCTTACAGCTGAGACTGACAGAAGTAGGTGTCCTATTTTGCTTGGGGTTTTTCAAAAGAATTTTTTCTCTTTAATTCTTAGTAACTGTCTGGTCCCCACATTCTTTATCTACTTATCCCCTGGGAAACAAATTTTATATCAAGAAATTTCAAATTTTTTGAAATTAGGGAAAATCTACTGTTTTCACTGTCAAAGGTTTTTTTTCTGTTTTTATATTTCCTCTAGCTCTGAGCTCTGGGTTGAAGAACAGAGATTTTCTTTCTTCTATTTTCAATCTTTTTCAGAAGTAGTGCTTTTAATTGAGGATATTTCTCATCTCTACTCTTTTGTCAAAACCTTCCTTATATTTTATTTATTTACAGTGTTTCTGAGTAAAAGTCTCTGAGTTGAATAAGAGGCTTTCCAACTTCCTTATGCTGCTTTTAAAACTCAATGCATTGTAACAGTGGGTTTCAGGTTTTGTTTTCAGGTTTGGTTTTTTTTCATAAATTTATCTTTTTGCTTAATCTATTTCTTATCTTCTTTAAAAAATAAAATTTATATACTTTTTTCTTTTTCTTGGCATTTATTATTATGGCTTCCAGTAATATAAAAACAACAATACAACATTTCTTAAGGAAACAGTTATTTCTCAAGCAGTCCAGAAAGAAGCTGGGAAAGAGTTTGGACGGTAGAGGAGTTGATATAATTAAGTAAGGTGCAAAGCTAAATAATAAATACAGAAAAAAAGTGAGGCAGAAAGTACTTGGTGTTTTTGAATTGGGACCCAGAAGACATAAGTGAAGTGAAGAAGTAAGGCAAAGTTGTCCTTCAGTCAGGACACAGTACCATGGCAAGGTGTGTGCCACTCCCTGGTAGTTTTCCTCTGAGAGATTCACAGGTCTTTTTGTAACAGCAAACGTATTTGTGAATCACCCTCGAATTTTGCTGTGGAAGTAGCCTGTGTGTACATGAGTACCACAGACACCTCTCGGATGCTCAGGCTGCCTGTGGTCTGCACAGTGCCTGTGCCATCAGGAGGTGAGCCCCACGTGTATGGCGTGTGGAGAACAGCCTCCTGCTCTCCTCTCTCCAGGATGAAGAACAGGGCACAATGCAAGCAGCCCGTGCTGTGCCTGTATCCAAAAGGAGCTGTGAGTGGGACTTGAGGGTGCTGAGGGGGTTGGATGTTCCTTGGTTAGGCCAACACCTATTTCCTACTCCAGTCACCACTGGAAGCATTCTAAAGTACTCCACGCTTTTCTACATCACTCTGGCCTATGATTTCCTCTAAGACTGGGACTTATAAATACCCTGTTAATATCTTCCTTCTATAACTATGAATACCTATGAAAATCTGATGACAGAAATCACAGAGAATACACATAATGGTGTATTTTATCTACTCTTTCCATCTTTCAGTTGCACTGATGCTGTTGATGCTTTGACGTTGGGGCTGCCTTTCTGTTTTAAACATTGGAAAAAATGTATAATAGAGATGGTCTTGTTTTCAGAAATATGTATGCAGAAAATATAGGTATTTAAAAATATCAACAGTCTGATACTAACGGAAAAGACATTTGCTACTTCCAGGAATTAGCAACACATTGGTCAGTCTTGTTCCTTTTGATATGAGCAGAAGCTTTTACATAATTTTTTCTATCATTACACCAAAAATTTCCCTCCTCTCATTTTCGTGTAAGAATATGAGTAGATAAAGGCATAGTAAAATATGGTAAGATTATGTATTTTTGTAAGAATTGCACTACCTAATGAAGACTATAATTAGTGTCTCTGTCACACTGGACCACAAGGTTTCTTACAGTAAAAATATGTAGAAAACTCATAAAAGCAGACATTACAGTAAAGAACACATAGGTCAGTGGCATTTGGATACCTTTGAATTGTCAGTCAGGGAAGCAGCAGGATTTAAATTACATTGTTTCTTTTGTTGCCTGGCTAATACATGTTAGTGATAGTTGCCACAGCAAGTCATGCTCGTTTACTTTAGCAATTATAGCTAAATAAAAATGTGATAAAAATGTGAAATAAAAAAACAGAAAAAGTGAAAATGTCACAAAGTTCTACAGGGATCCTGACCTCTGTTGTGAGTCAGCTAAATAAAGTAGAAAGCCAAGTGGACTTAGTATTCTGAGGAGTCATGTTTCATGTTCAGTGGCATGCTCTAATTTAGCTTCAGTTTTAATGCAGATAGGTATCATGTGAAGATCTTCAGCTCATATATATTATTTATGCATGCTTACCCCTGAGCAATGAAATATTGCAAAACTATTGAGTTATCCTAGATTATCCAGAAAAAGTTCTATTTTTCTCTCAATCAATAGCTGGCTTACTGAACAAGTGAATCCCTTGAAGATCTGGTATTCTTCAAAATATAAATTCAGACATGTGTCCCCTCATTCTGTTTCCCCCTCCTCTCCCACCGCACTAACAAAACAAAGCAAAGCAAAGCAAACCAAACCAAAAAACAAACAAACCAACCAAAACAAATAAACCAAAAAAAAAAAAAGAAAAAAGAGATTTTGTGAAGAATTTCTGTTGTTTAAAATCTTCGGCTTGGTCAAACACGCTAACATATTTGTTAAAAGTATGGGGAATTTTCCACTGTTTAGATGTCTAATTTGGCATATAATACAGTCTGCCTGTCCTGCCTTGGGTTTTTTTTTACTTTCTGACAAATAAGTAAGATACATACATATGGAACCGTGCACGTGAGGCCCAGCAATATTTTAAATCTTATTCTGACAATGTAGTAGGGATCGATAAATTGGAGCTGATAAATGCTGAAAGATCTGTAGCTGAACACCTTTTCCAATGTTCAAACACCTATTTTTCTAGATTCCATTTTATTCCTTAGAAACATCACTTCTTTTTATGTCAAAATTCAAAGTGGGATTATTTTGTTATGCTTTCTGCTGGTTTTGACTGGGGTTGAGTCAATATTCCTTGCAGTAGCTGGTCTGGGACTGTGTTTTGGATTTGTGCTGGACAGAGGGCTGATAATGCAGAGGTGTTTTGTTATGGCTGAGCAGGGCTCACACAGAGCCAAGGGCTTTTCTTCAGTCCGTGCTGCAACACTGGCAGCAGGGGATGCACAGCAGGCTTGGAGGAAACACAGCCAGGACAGGTGACCCAAGTGACCAAAGGGACATTCCAGACCATCTGACATCATGGTCAGTGCTTAAAGTGGGGGGAAGAAGGAGGAAGGTGGAGGACATTTGGAGGGATGGTGTTTGTCCTCCCAAGTCACCACTGCATATGATGGGACCCTGCTCTCTTGAAGTGGCTGAACCCATGGGAAGCACGGAATTATTTCTTTGTTTTGCTTTGCTATTGTGCACAGATTTTGCTTTCCCTATTAAACTGCTCCTGTCTCAACTCATGAGTTTTACTTTGATTCTCCTCCCCATTCCACTGGATTGTGGGGGAAGAGGAGGGTTGGGTGAGTGGCTGCATAGTGCTTAATTTCCAGCTGGGCTTAAACTTCAACAGCTGGAAAGCAGCTTGTTCCTAAGTGGACCAGTTCTAAGCATTTTCCTGGGGAAACACTTTTAGTGAAAATTTGTAGGCCTTTGTTAACATGCACCAAACCATTAACAATTCACCTCCCTTGGCTCCTTTTTGTCCTTCAGTACTACTTGGTGGATGAGACAACCCCCCTAGAAATACTTTGGACTGTTATGACCAGTTTGCATTTATGGGATTTCTACCACGTGCATGATGCAGATCTAGCTGATATTTTTTTACCTAACTTTTGTGTCTTTTCTATTCCCTATGCACCTCTCCGTTTGTTGCTCTACTTCAGCTTCTTTCCTGGCTCTGATTCTTCTTTCTGAGCTCTGGTGTGATATTTGACTCCAAGTGTGAATTTGCCTGGTTGCAGGCTATTAATCTTGAACGTGGACTTGTTGTGGCTTGAACTCAATGGTTTCCCTTCCGATCCCCTTAGATAACTGTTTTCCTTGTTGTTGTTATTGATCAATGTATTCTGGCATGCTGTTGTACACTGAGCTAACTAATTTCTAGAAATGATGGCCCACGGCCTGGGTTGGATTCCCTGGTGAACATTAGTCCTTAAATTTAAGCAAGAATTAGCTGTCAGATGTTAACTCATAAAGACTAAAGAAAATGCAGGAGAACATCTGTTCTAAAAAAGTGACTTAAGACTATCATACAGCACAGTAGGAAGAACATCTGTTCCTTGCTCAACAGAATCTAGTAATAAATGTGAAAACAGAATAGAGCAAGACATAAAAAGACTCTGATGTATGATAGATGCCAGTCAAAGAGTTTTGGGGTGACACATCTCTTGTGTTAGCTTCCTGTAGTCTGGAGTGCATGCTGTCAAAGGAGGGCATCACTGTGAGGACAGCAGAATAAACAGGCAGTTTACTGCTTGATTTTTAGAGTACAAGAAAAACACATTGCAGTCTTTTGGAGTAAGAAATTGTTACAACAACAACAACAAAACAAAGCCATTCTTGCAGCCGCTTATCCAGGAAAGAGACAGCAAAACTATTTTAGCTTCAATAAGAATTAAGAGTGTTATCGTTAATCTTAACAGTCCAAAGAATGAGCACTTGAGAAACAGGATATGTTCAAGAAACAGTTTTGTTATAGTGGCAACATTCCCTAAAAGCCATTATTTGTTTTATACAATAAATGTCCCCCAATATCATGTAACTTAATACTGACTATGGCTGGAAGTAAAATGTAGATTTAGATGAATACATCAGAAAGTATACCTACAAAAACATATTCAAATTAAAAATAAGGCCAAGAAAATCCTTTTTTTCCTCACACATAGATTAACATTGATGTTAACTGTATGTGTATTATCCAATCATTAAGTCCATCCATGTCAATGTAAAACAAATGCCCATTTTGTCACATGGGACTTCTCTTCCACTGAGATGTAGTAATAACAAAGATTGGGTTACAAAAAATGAGAAAGGATTTATTACGGTTTTAGATGTAGACCAAATTAAGTAAAGGATTGTCACTTTTGTGAATGTTAGGTGTAATCTTATATCCCCTTATTTCTGTAATAAATATGTGGTTCTAAAGAACTATTTTAGTTTATAAAATGCATTCTTTTCATTTTTTCAATTTATTAATTTGTTCATTTATGAGTTTCAGTGTAGATGTCTTCATCAGCTGGAAAATACTAACACAGTGGACAGAACCTTTTCATTTGAAATGCTGACTTTATTCATCTTTGCCATCTGCACGCAATTAAAAAGTTTTTTAATATCTTATTGAACATCAAATTTAGGTCACTCTCAATATACAGAGCTGAGGAATCAGCACTTTTCTTTTACATAATTATGTAGTGAGATTTGGACATTATTGAATAAAACTTCAGAACTTAATTCAATAATATTTAATCGTATGATAATGCCTGTCCTAAAAAATGACATTTTATCAGTCTGTGTGTGTTATTTTTGTTGCATCATCTAGGAGGTGTAATGGGGTAAATCAAGTCTGGGCATATCCCTTGTGGCCTTTTCCCTTGATGAGAAGCCCAAACACAAAGTTGTGTCAGATTGGATAAAGAGACCTGGGAGTCACCAAAGCCAATTAAGATTTTGGAACCACTGGAGTCAATATTCTGGACCTTTACCCAGAACTGTCTCATTGTAACTTTTTTAAAACTTAAATAAAATAGACCATTGGGTTTTTATTAGACCAGACTATTTAAGATAATGAAATTATAGCCTTCTGAGCCATCATCAACAGTGTGCTCAGTTAGGTGTTGTGCAGGACCAAACAAAATACTTCTTTCTCCAGGTGGTTTTGGCAAAATCTTCTGGGGCAGTTTCATTTAGTCTCTGGTATCACCATGGTGTTTCAATCTACACAGCCATTGGATCAGAAATAAAGAATAAAACCAACATAGATTGGTGTAAAGTGTTGTTTTGGTTTAGTCAATCTATGTTGGTTTAAGTCTAAGAATTTAAAAACAAAACCCATGAAAACTAAAAACCCTAAACAATTTGGATGCTCTATGCAGTGAATGAGAAAGGAAAACAATTTCAAGGAACAGGAGTCAGAAAAAAATGCCAGTCCTATAAAAACATGGTATCTTAAGGATACTTTCTGGTATTGCAGTTAATGAAAGGTTAGAGTGAAGTATCTTACAGGTCTAAGCAAAGATCTTCTTTTTTTTGAAATATAATAGACAAACAATCTGTTAAGGATTATCTGGGTCCCCTAGTTTTTGCCTCAGTTTAGTGAAATGGAAAGGAAAATCTTACACAATTCTTCACTTCCCAGCTCTGTATCCTTTTGAGTTATTAACTAGATTGCACCTATATTCTTGCTTGCCTGTCTCCTAAAAGCATTCAATATTCTTATGTCATAAAGAAAGCTTGTTAAAGCTTTTTTTTTTTGTTTTAAATTACTTTATTTTTGACGTGTGAAAAAAAAGTTACACCCAGAGCAATGATTTCTTATTGCTTTAAGCAATCTTATTTTGCCATATTTTCTTCTACATTGTGTTATCTCCTGGGATGTGTAAGACTGAGGGATGATAATAGTTTTGTAGTAAGTTTGAAATGTATAGCCAAAGCCAGTGTGTATGACAGGCACTAAAAGAAGTGTGGTGTCAGAGTGCATGTGATATAGATCAAACTTACCATCAAGTACACTTCCTTCATGGATTATTTTTCCAGGTATAGGTTTTTTTGATCTAAAGAAGTAAATAATAAATAAGTAGATGCTGACAGCAAGTTCAAATAATGTGCAGAGTAATGAACTCGGTTATTAAGGATGAGTCACAGGAATTGGATCAGTGCACTACATATTGGCATATTTCTAAGGAGTGATGCTGAGGTTTTCACTTTCTGCCCTCAGAGAAGTAGCATTCAGCATAGGTGGTCAATTCCTTGTCACCTCAAATTCCAGTTGATCTTGGCATGTGAAGCTTAGATTTCTAATTAAAAAATAAGGAGAATCTTCTAAGTCAAGTTGTCTTTGGATAAATTTTGAGAGTAAGCACACATAGATTTTTCTTCCTTTTAAGAAGTTGCTACCTTCAGCTGCTACTGAAAAATCAAAAGTTGCACTGCCAGTAATAAGCAATTTCTCTTCATGTCACTTCTTTTCTATTTTATAAAGGAGTCCTCTTTTGTTTACTGTTGTTTCACGTAAATGTTTTTGAATATTTTCTATCTCCACACATGCAATAAAACCTTCATATTTTATAGTAAGTAAAGTCGCCTTTGAGAAACACAGAGCATTTAAAAAAAATTACTATTCTATTGGAGAAGCTTTAGCTTTAATGCACTAGCACCATTTTAATCAGAAATATCAAAGTAAAATTCACTCCTGGTAGAAAAATCAGGTATTTTTTTCTAAAGTAAATTAGAATATATTAAAAAAATCAGATAAGCATCTTTTATTCAGGTAATTATTTAAAGCCTGGGAATAATGAAAAGTGTAATTATAATAAAAATATATCTTTTCGCCTCATGTATTATTTTCTAATGCAAACCAAATATAAATTCATATTTAGAAGACACTATATACTCCTCTAGTAAGCAAGTCAATGCTTCTAAGTAAATATTAGAATTTGATGTGAGTGGCTATAAAGCTAAGGAATCTACTGAATTTAATAAAAACGAGGGCATTTCCGAGCTATTAGCAGAAAGGAAGAATGTGATAAAGCATTTTTTCTTGAGAGATAAACATTTAATATGCTTGGTTATACAAGTAGGGATTTCAGGTCTTAACTGGAGATTTGTACTAATTACACTGAATTACTCTGTAAAACAGAAGTGAAAGTATTATGTGAACAAATTATGACTATCTCTCAAGGGACAACAGTGTCAAGAAGTCTTTCATTTTGGGAAGCTTTTTGGTTTTTTTCTTTTCACTCGGCCTTTTACATAACTCACAAAAAAATCTATAAAACTCAAAGAGCATCAAGAAAAGTTGGATGCTGATGTAGGAACATCTCTCATATTCATATGCACAGGCCAGGTGTTACCAAAAGTTTTACAACATCAAACATAAAAGAAAAAATTGACATAAAAATTGATGTGAAACCTAGAGCTTGTGCCCAAGTTGTCATGTCTATGCTTTACTCATCATTGATACGATTCAAAATTCAACAAATTTTACTTTAAAGCTTATTTCCAAGATTAGATTAGTAAAGTTGCATGCATTTTGAGATTAAGGGAATTTTAGATTTCTGTTTGAATACCATTTGCAGGAAAACGGGGAACTAGATAAATTTACAATCAATGTATCTGTCTACTCCAAAGTTTGCTTACTGCAGTAATATATTGTAGAAGATACTGTACCTGTTAAAATTACATACATAATACTTTGATGACTTCAGGTAATTTTAGGAGTGGGGAACTTAAATGGGACATAGAGAGATAAAGTGCTGTTCCAAACACAGGTAATATAGGGGTACATAAATAGATAGCCTCTCTCAAAGAATTCTCCTCTCATCACACCACCATTTCAGAGCTGTTTAGTGATTTTAACAGTCTCTATTTGCCTCACAGTTGCAAACACACCCTGTCATTGTTTAAAACAGTGCAACCTAAACATCAATATGAAAAATACTGACATTTGAACACATCTATATTATAATACGCTATCAAGGTATTATCATAAGTAAAACTGGGAATTTATTACCCAGTTTTAAACAATAGACCATACTGATATTTATAATCTTGGTGCTACTCCTTTTGATAAAATGGAGCCAAATTTGTTTAAAACAAATGGAATCTGAATTAAAACACGTATTTCCGTTGTTCTAAATTTATGGAAGCCAATTACGTTAGACTTCATGCAATTTGGAAGCGTACCTGAATGAATCACTGGTAAGTGCTTTGGTGTTGTTCCAAGTGCCAACAGCAGACAGCAGAAGATGCTATAACTTTTCTCAGGAAAGGACTGCTCAGTGGAGCTGTTATGCTTGTGACACATCTCCTAATGCAAGGCTGCCTATTAGCTTATCAAGGCTGCTTAGGTCAGCATCAACTTCCAAGTGACTATAAGGACCCCCAAATTCCCACCTGTGTGTTTGGATATAAGAGTACAGACAAGTTTGTCAGAAATTAAGAGAGAAATTGACAAATTTCACCTTTCACAAACGCTAGACTAAATGTTTATACGACAACCCTTCTTTTGCTGTACTCTATTAACCTCATCTTGAAAATAATTGGAATGTGTCTCTGTCAGGAACATGGACTTTTTGATATTTATTTCCATGTAATTCCCTTGACACTCCACCTGTTTGTACATTTTTATGTTTCCTATTCCTTACAGGTGGCCCATGTGCCTGGATGCTCCTATACAGCTGGAAAATTGAAGAATAAAGGCTAAGTTCAACTGACAGAAGTAAGGCAAAGCTGGATACCAGCTGAGGATTAGTAGTTCTTGCTCCTCTAATGAGTTTTTCTGTTGAAGTCTGTGGCAGTAAGGAAGGAAAAGCATGAAAGTGAAATGAAGCTTCCTGGCACAGACTTCAGTTTCAGTAATTGGTGTTGAAGGGAGGACTAGAGGGAAGACTCTTGAACTCTGAGGTAGAAATAGGTAAACTGTCTTCTCTAAGAAGCTTCTTTAAGACTAGCCAGCTGGGCTGCAAAAAGGTGGAGACAAGCACCTGGAATAGGTGTTACAGAAATTTCTTTGGATATATTGTAGAAACAGAAATTCTTATATTGAATCCAAGAGAGATGAAAAATAAAACTGGAAGCTAGGAAAGCATGACTGTCAGTTGGCAGTGTAAAAGTTGCTTTTGTTAGTCTATATGAGCTGTCTGTTTTGTAGGTTTCACATGAAGGGTTGAATATCAAAGTCAAAAGTGTTTTTCTTATGTTTAGATCTGTGTCCAGCAAAGGCCTAATTTTCTCCTCCAGGAGTACAAAAATGTTTTATTTGAGCTGTTTTTCACTGACACAAATAAACTCCATAATGCATCAGTGATGCAGGAATTTTTTTTTTTAAAGCAATTTGTGCCACAGGTGAACATATGGAAACGACTTATTTTGAGACTATCTATCTGCATTCCTAAAAGACGTATATGTTTTCTCAGGCTAATTAACATTTCCTGCACAGTATATGCGAAGCATCCAAGCATGATGATCTCACTTATTTCCTGTGCCCAGAGCATATGACAAGGCAACTGGTTATTAACCAATCCAGCACAACAGCATGCCTTTCACAACTGTTTCTCTGAAGAACAGTTTACTCTGTGTCATGTATAGTCTTCAGTTTTCATTGCTTCCTGTTTTCATCCTGTTTATTCTCTGGATTATAAGCAAGTGGGACCAACTGATCTCCATCCTGAGTTACTGTTTTGAACCCAGGAGTCTGACTGAGTCAGTCTCATTGTCTGCGTTCCAGTTCTATTCTGTTATTTTACAGAAAACAAATAGCCACTGTGACATTTTCTTACAAATACAGTTCCTCATAAGCAGCAAACCAGCCACTGAATCTGTTCCAGCAAGACAATGCTTCTTAGATGTGAAGAGTAAATATAAAGTGTTGTAAGCCATGTTCAAATATCCAAGGCTCATTTTACTCCCATTATCACTCTTCAGTTTCCTCTGTATGGATGAACCTCTGGAACAATTTGTTTCAGAGCAGCTACTCTATGTGAGACTCAAATATCAAAATACCACTCTCTATGCCAAAGACTTATGAAGGCTTGGATATAGCCACCAACTCAGAGCTTTTTGCTTATACCTTTATTGCAATTATCTAAGTAATGGAAGCATTTTCCCCCTGATCATTCCCATCAGGCAGTGAAGCCTTTACTGTTTCAGACGAGGGATGAGAGGAATTCCATGCCCCATTATCCACGCTGGCTTGTGCTGTGGGGACGGAATCATGTATCTGGTCTTGTTCTTTGTCCCCTCTTTTGTTGGCTTATGCTTAAAGAATTAATAGCTATCCTTCTCAATGACTACATGCAAAGCTTGCTCAGGAATGCTAAAAATAGGAGGATTTTTGTCTCTTTTCTGTTTTTATTCAGTCTCAAATTCTAGTATTATACACAGTAGGATAAACACAGCAAGCTATGAAATTTTGGTGTACATAACTGCTCAAAAGTCTGCCTTTGTTCACAATTATCCTCAAATGATTTGTACTTCATGTGATTAGTTATAATCAGACCTGTCCTATGCTCAAAAGGAGGGAACCCATGTTTGGAAAGTAAGAGCTGCCTGCAAGGGTACCATCTGCCCTAAAAACAATGGATATGACAGTTTTTAGTGTCTTTCTAACCTATGGAGCCAACTGAGAAACAAATAACTGTCTCTTTCCACCCCCCCCACATTGTTCTCACACTCACGGTATGCATTGGGAATATAAGGAGCGTTCACGCAAATGAGATGAAGTTGACCAAAAGGCATTACAATGATCAGGAGCTATGACTCCTTGAAAATAGGTGTCATTAATTTTCTGCATGTGGTCCTTGGTGCGTTAGAACAAACATATTCATGGGAAAAATACCTTGTTTTGACTCAATGAGTCATCTATGGCGCACAAGGCAGCTGTATGTAGTGATACTAAAGATACTTAAGTCAGAGAGAAGATGACAGTTCCTAGGGGTTTTATTGAGTTTTAAAACCTTGATAGCAGAGTTGTTTGGCCTCTCTAATGACATGGTGATTCACCTGAGAACAGACACAGCCAAAAGAACGATAATAACAATACTAGCAAAGTCAGTGATCTCTTCCAAACACAGATATAGAGCTCTCAACTACCATATCCAGGTTTCCCCATTTCCGTGAGGAGCAGCAACATGAAGTGTACCCTTCTTTCTTTAGAATATAAATATGTGTAAATGCAATACAAGCCTTTTCATATGAATTGGCAATGTACACCATTATTGCTACTACACTAGAGGTAAAAGAATAATTGAAGCTTCTAATATAATCAGAGATTTTTTCTTTACTAGCAGATGTCTTTATTAATTACTAAGATAAAGGGAGAGTATGAAATATTTTCAATTAAGAAAATAAAGAAGTTAACTTTACTTGGATTTTCAGATAAATTATTTTAATAATTACTTTCTAGAAAATGTATAGACAGGATGATTTACAAACCAACTTAAAATGTGTCATTAATCATGCTGTTGAGTTTATGAATGAATAAACATGAGTGCGATGTATCAAAAAGGGCAGTTCAGCAAATTCTAAGTCTTGGGGAATCCAGCGCCAAACCAGTATCCCATGGGTATGGGATAGTGGTAACTAAAGATGGAAAATCTCAGAAGCAACGGGCATGGGAGGCAAAGAACATGCTAAGTAACAGCCCATTGCCATATACCAGAACACACAGTAAATGGAACCAGAAAGGCAGCAAAAGGAGCAGAGTGTACTTCCCACACTATCCTCTCACTGTTGCTGCACACAAGAACCTCATCCCTATGTTCCAGCTGTATCCACCAGATACCCCCTGCTCTGTCTGCCTTCTCAGAGCCCCAGTGCTCTTGCTAGCTCTTCTTCTGCACCGAGCAGGCTGGCCCTGCCTGTGGGCAGCGAGTCATGTCACTGCACTGCAGAGCTCTGAAGCAGGGAAGCAAGCCACCAGCTGGCATTAATCAGGGACCATTAACTATAAACAAGCACATCTCCTTTCATGCCTTCTAAACTCAGTTTCTAACAATTGCTATTTCTTCTACATTTCATTTAATTTCAGGCTGTGTGCAGGTAGGCAATGAGGACTGTGGATTTCCTGGATCTAGGAACACAGTTTCAAAATATTTCCTGCATATTTTCTATGGTTTATGTCTAGCAGTGGTATTTAGACATTATTAACAAACACTAACATAAAATATGAAACAGTAACATTCCAACTCACAGCTTAGTAGCAAAATATCTTGTTTTGTATTATTATACTTCCTATCTTGTGCTGTCTCTGAACATTTTGTGGAGGTCCTGCTGTTGAATAGCTTGCAGCTATTTGGAGTCCTGTGAACTCTCCCCCACATGTCTGTATTGCCAGCCAAGCCATATTAAGACTATTGATACCTGTTGTTTGCAAAATATCCCCTACAATTAACTGGAATTTTTTGTTGTTGCAATTGTCAGGTTTGGGCCAACTGAGTAAGTCTGTTGACCAATCTTAACACTGAATTACTCTTATGTAGGACCTATTTCCAGCCTGCACCTGTGAACATTTTGTTCATCTGTCACTTTTGCTACAGGAGCAACAAGCGATAGATTTGTGTCCTAGCTAGTCTAGGGTGTCATTTGGCCTTCATCCTAAATAGCCTGAAATGGCAGTGTTGCTAATTTCCCACGTATTTAGTTTTAGTCTGACAGCAGGTAGAAATGAGAACCCATAAAAGACAGGCTAAGGATAATCACTGCATATTCCTGGGATTATTAACTAAATTTTCGTGAGATATGTTCTTCCAATGGTCATTTTTGCTGTTTTGGAAGACAATTAGTGTAAGCAGAAATCTCATTCTTTTTACAGTCTCTTGCTAATACTGGTTAATAAGCGCTAGGAGGCAAGTCTCATTATTTCTTGGAAACTCAAGTTCTGAGATGCTATTAAGTCCTTCTTACACGAGTCACTCTGATCACTTTAGTATGTTGTGAAGTTTCTAATTCACCACAAACTTTTCCCACTCATATTCATCAAAGCAAAGGTCCTTCTAATGTGTTTCAGATTAGGAGATGGCTTTATATCGACAGAAGATTATTTTTGGAAAAAAAGATCTGCAGTAGTCAGAAAATGTGGGTTTAATTTTGGGACATCTTGCTTGATAGCTACAGATGGTTATCTGCAAACTTTTGTTTAAACCAAAATCAGTAGGAAAACAAGTGTTTCATTTTGGGGGAATCTGTTTGTTGAAAGTAAATGACAGGACTTGAACAACAAAAATGTACAGAATTTTACAAAGAAAACTGGCATTACTAACACAATATTCATCTACACTCCTCTGCTGGCTTTGCAGTATACTCTGGTGCACTAATGGATAGGAATTTAAAGCTAGCTCACAAATGTCTACATAAGTTGCAATGTGTGCTTTCTGCAGCATAAACATAGTCTGAGCAGCTTTTAAAATCCTGTAGATAGTTAAATTACAAGTTGCTTTGTAGTAAATCTAGACATTTTTGTATATGTTGAACCTAGTAAGGGCCAGTAAAGCAATTTAGGCATCTAATTTATGGCTAAAGGCTTAGATCTTGAATTAAGCTGCAATTATTTATATAGTGTCTTTATGTTTATTACTGAGTTGTATTTCAGGATATTACTACACAGTGGGTTTCTTCTACTTTTTAAAAAAATAATACATATCAGAACCTGCAGAAGACCAAAAGGTGCAAGGTTTTATTTGTGTGTTTATTTTATTGAACAATACACACTACTGTTTCTTTAGAAAAGAGCTCACGAGTTCTTCAGAGGACCCAATTATCTTTGGTTTCATTGCTTTTATTCTCTGACAATAACTGGTTCCTAGGTAAAAACAAGAAACATAATTTTACTGTAGTAGCAGATATTCTCCACTAAAATCTTTTCATTCTTGTTTTTCTGGTTTTGTTGGATCTCAGCTGGAACTTTGACCCAATTGTTGCTATTTCATTCTGGTTTTGGAGCACTAGATTTGCTTATATAAATTAAGGCTTCCCAGCGGACAAGTGCCCTTGAACAAATGAATTTGTACAGTCTGTAAAGTACACAAAGATGCCACAACACTCCAGACTAATTCCCTGTGTAATAAGGGGTAGTGGGGTGGTTAGGGTGAGGGTAGCTAACAGGTTTATGGGGTGAACCAGCAGCATGTTAAATTCCAAGGAACATGTTAAATTCCAAGAGCTGCTGGTCTAACATTGCTGGAGATATGTGATCCTCACGTAGAGAGTTTGAAGAAGTTAAGCCAGCTTCTGCTTAATGTTGGCCAGGAATAGCATAAATGGGCTTGTCTCAGTGAAGGACAATCAACTAAACCAGGCAAGCATGAAGTAAAATAAAATCTGACCTTTAAAATTTCCTTTAAAATTGTTTAAAGGAAAGTAGGCCAGTCTGCTTACCTATGGTCATTCACAATACCCAAACCCAGCCTCATGCTGTCCACTGAAGTCCTTTTTGTCTTTGTTAATGTTCTTTTTACTCAAAAACTTATCCCTTCAGCCTGGAACACACTCAGTAACACTGCTTGTAGGTTGTAGGCTTGCATAAAGGAGCCTAGACTGGATGGATAAAGACTGGATGAGAACTCTAATCTGCTAATATCATTAATAATTAGGCAGACTCATATTTGCCAATTATTCTGCCTATTTCTGTAAATATACAGATGTGCAGTCAGACATCATTTTCACTGTCCTCAAGCTTCCTGGAAGAGAGCCAGAGCCAGTCCACACTCTGTATGGCTCCGTGTGCAGGTTAGCAATCAGGGTATATGTGCTCAGGCTAAGCACTCTCCTAGACCAGCTACAAGGCCTGAACTGAGCACTTGTCTTGGAGAGTGAGCAAAGAGCCTGAAACCTTTTGCACCTGCTCTACAGTGTTGCTGGTACAGAGGAAGAAGAGAGGAAGACAGCAGCATCACTGAAGACACATTCCTTAAGTGACAAAAATGGTTGACTTAGTTTTGTCTGCCGTAAGTGGAAAAAGAAGGGAGATGGATTCCTCCAGAGCATGACATTAATACCTTTATACTGTCTGTTCTGCCATGTGGACACCTGTTATGGTGTCTTCCACCATTCCTGTGACAGAGCCAGTACACTCCACAGTGGTCCTTTTTTAGCTTGTGCACCTGGCTTCCCTCTTCCTTCCCTCAGAAATCAAGATGAGTGAAGTGAAACTCCAGTGCTCACTACAATGGACCAGCCAAAGCTACACCTAGATTTCAGTATGAGTTAATACTTCCAGAGTCTAGAGGCTTGGCTCACCCAGAATAACTAATATTTTTAGTCTGGAGCCGGGTCAGACTTTTGCAGGATAAAATCAGTTCAGGTAGAACTAGGGCATAAATGGATGTATCTTTCAGGTCAGTGCCCTACTCACTGGGCTTTGGAGAGGTAAAGTAAGTCCATCTGTAATTAGATATGATTACATACTTTTTTTAGGTAAATGCAAGCTTAGTTTTTGCTACTAAAAGCCAACTGTGCCATAGTTACGACAGAGGAGCAATATAATTGTGGTAAATGTAACACTGAATTTGGAATAGAGGGTTTTTTCTTATGAGATGGAAAAGATTCATGTTGAACTGAGAACCTAAGCTGAGGAATATCATTGATGATACCCCTCAAGTCAGAAAAAGTTGGTATCTCCTGGGAATTATTCTCACATTCTGGAAATGATTGGGTGCTCTGGCTCTCCCAAGATCACAGTTAAAAAGTGATGGTTTGAGTTGTGAACATGTATTTCAAAGTTTTGGCATTATGTGTGCTCAAAAGATTGTTGCAGTTTCTCTGTAAAGAATGAAAGCAAACTTTTAATTCCTGAAAAGCTGAACTGTCATTTTCCAGATAGATCCAGTAGTTGTCCGAGCTTTGCAAGCAGCTGGAGACTAAAGACATAACGTTAGATTTAAATGATTTAAGAACTAGGTTTTATGAAAGTAGCGTGCATAATTGGTAAGACAAAGTCACCTTTAGCAGAAGTACACTGAATTTGTGCTATAGAAGGGTATCAGAAATTGGCTGTGTCTGTCAGGGTAGATATTCAGGATGTAATTGTAATATAGCATCTTGTAAGGAAACTGGTGAAGAAAGTACTTACTGAAGTAAACCTAACAGAGGGATAAACATGATTCTTAATTTGTCTAGAGGTATCTGTACAATTACCAAGCTACAACTTACATCTGATTCTTTCAGAAATTTATACAGTATCCAAATATAAGAGTTTCAATGGGAGAATTTTTCAGGTCTTTCACTTAAATATACAAAATCACAGGTCTAATCTTATTGCCATTCCTTCATGTCACATGATTAAATTATCAAATATGCAGTAATTTTTGTATGATTGTTGTAAACAATAGGAATTTTGTAATTTTTTAGCTACATGTGCTGAAATACATGGGACCATATGAGTTGCTATGAAGAAAAAACCTCTATCCTAGCCAAAATTCTTCACTCAGAGAGACTTTGAAATGTCTATCCTTGGAAATACTCAAAACCTGACTACAAATGGTCCTGGGGAACCTGCTTTGGCTGACCCTTCTTGAGCAGGGTAGCTGGATGAGATGGTATCCAGAGTTTCTGTCCAATGTAAACAGTTCTGTGATTCTGTGATAGCTAAAGTCTTTGCTTGCAACAAAATACTAATAAGCACTTTGGTGTAGTGGTGGAATTTGAAGGTCTTTTTCTGTATCTGGGTTAACTGGAAAAAGGGGTTAGAGGAGTAGTTCATTTGAAAATAACAATGACAAGAGTGAGAGAGTTCACAGAAAACCAAAAATGCTGGATGAGGGAATTTTGAATTTGAGTTCAAGTTTTTCCTTATCATTTATTTAACAAGTAGAATGAAACCTAACATACCACTTAATGAAAATAACAGATGGCAAAGAGACAAACTGTTAGTACTGCTGCATAACTATTGGTTAAAAAAGCCCCAACAACTCTGGAAACAGACCACAAACACAAATTTTAACAGCCAAGAAGTAGTTGTGATTATTTAAGAGCTCTTGTTTTCATCAAATTTTATCAGATGTATGTGGGGAAAAAAGTATTTGAACAGGCAGTATTTGAATGTCCACATGACGTATAATGTGGGAATTGCCTTGGAATAGGCCAAGCAAGATGTAAGGAACAAAGATCCAACTATTTTCTCTGTCCGAAGAGGTCTGAAGCCAACATTTCTGGTATAATGGTCTGATCACACGGGAGGTCTAGTATACAAAAATAAAAATACTTATATAATTTTTTTGTGAGGTGCAGTGTTGTGGTCCCTTAAGTAAATGGCACAGACCCATCTGCCTCTGCATATCCAGTCTGCAGAGAAAGGAACCAGAATGAACTATTTGATTTCTCAAGAAGCACATGAAAGACTGGGAATAAATATTTTGATCCATACTAAAATCCAGGCAGAAACAGAGATATATATATGCAGTGTTAACAATTATGGGACTGGTCCTTGAAGTGGAACAGTAAATGGGCAAATCTGACAGTTTGTATAGACTTGTGGTGTCTGCTGTGTTGGTGTTTTCCTGTTTTGTACTAATATACAGCCCATTCATTAGAACCACACAGAAGGCTGACCCATCTGCTACCTACAAAGTTATTACCCACGTCCTGATAATTAAATATTTGATATAAATCAGCATGATGCCACTTTCAAATATCCTGCGGACCAGGGATTAAGATTTCTGTGTGAAGAGGTAGACATCTGATAAGATTTAAATATTTAATCAAATAGGCTTACATTTTTGTCTCTTATATTTACAGATCTCAGGATACTTCTGATGAATTTTCCAAACCCTGCTGAGGGCTCTAAGTCCTTCAGAAAAAGGACTTCCACTGCTACCATAGCTTCACTAATTTATTTCTTGAACTATGATATCAAGCAAACTCAACTGGAATCAGCATAGAAGAGCATTTCCCTAGGACTTTTCTTAGTAGTTGCTAATAGTGATGTTGTGAAATGGAGTACAATTTCTCTGTTCTAAGAGTAAAACTTAAAATGAGTGCAAGCAAAAACCTTGAAACTGGCAAGTTCATATTAAGATGTATTAAAATCTTCTTACCCAGGATGGTGTAAATAACTTCCTTAAATACCTATATGTATATTTGTGTCAGAAGAGTCTTCATTAACAGTGCTTTAAGAAATACCTCCTATAATGTTGCAATTACTTGAATTCCCTTAGCACTTTACTACCTCCTCCTTCTCCTCCCATCACCCCATGAGTCCTCATGGTATATCTTGACAGAGTTCTAAAGTATTAATGGGGACTAAAATTATTTTGATTAATTTTCCTATGTTCTTTCTCATATATCCCCTTCTCAAGAAAATTAATTTAAAAAGTTGTATTGATATTGTAAATATCCCAGGTGTCAAGTCAGCAAAAAATATTTAGAATAATTTTATATCTGTCACAACCACTTAACATTTGACAGTTACAGAAATAAAAGGCATCTTCTGGGAAAGGTGTGGAAAACAATACAGTGACCCAGTGATCAAATAATTTTCTGGATTTGATGAACCCACAATGTGGTCTAAGATGATGAAATATGTATTTGAGAAGTTGCTTGCTCTGATTTCCAGTTCATCTTAGCTTAGAGTTTGGAATTTGAATCTAGATATGCCATCTGTAAGAGTTGTTTTTTTTTTTAAATGGTTTAACAACTGTAGAGAATGTGAGTCAAAATATCTGCAAGTTTGGGAAATACTGGAAGTGTGAGGTACAGTTTGCCTGTTGAGTATATGGTGACAGTAGATTCACTGTTTTTCCTCTCTGGGGAGCCAGATTGAAAGCCAGATGCAGGCTTACTCCTCCTGCACGGCCTCTTTCTTCTCTGGCTCCGTGCATCATACAACAAACTCAGACGAAAAACACTTTGGTTGCTTGTACGTTTGAAAGCAGTGAGTTGCTGCAAGCCATGTTTTACTCCTGCTGGTGTTACTACTTACACATTTTGGGAAATGTTTGCTTCATCCAAGACCTAAATGCTACCTGTCCTGATTGCAAGATGGCCTATAAGCCACTGGCTACATTAATTCCACATGTCCATATAGCATGAACCATGGATATGCTTCTCAGTTGTCTGTGGTCCATTTACAGTATCATTCACTTACACGCTGCAAAAGCTCCTGCAGTATGACAGTCTCTCTTCTTACATGATTTGGAATGCTTTTAAAATACAGCTTTTAACATACAGCTAAAAAATCTTTATTAGATTAAATATGATATATAGGTTACTATAGTACCCCTTTTCCTACACAGGAAAGACTTCTACTATATTTACAATAGAAATTTGACTTCTTTATTAAGAATATTAGAAAGTTCATGAGATCAACTACTATTCATTCATTCATCATTCATTCATCTGATAAGTAGTAAAGTTCAGTAGACTTTTGTTGTCTAACTGGAGTGACTTCAGTTTCTTATGATTATCTTAAATTTTCTCTGGTATCCTGTTATCATATAGATTGACAGTTCACTATGTGTATCAGCTGTAATACCATGATGCTTATTTTATCTTATGAACATTTTTTAGTGTTTTCCTATATTTAGTAATTTTAATCTTTAATGACTTCTCTAATTAAAACTTCTATGTAATAAAAATGGCTATGCAGCTGTGGATAGGTAGATACTGTAGATTAACAGTCCCATGTAAATCTCAATGTTTTGCATCTTACTTCATGTCCTGTGTTGCATTTTATTTTGAAGTTTTCATGCATCCCTTCTTTGTTTGAAGCACTTGTATGACTGTTTTTATTGGTGTATTTTGTAATTTTTATCACGTCTCACTAAAACCAGCAACTGTAGTCTGATTTTGGCTTAGTTCAATTTACAAATAATGAATTACAGGCCCTTCTTGTGAAAAACACACAACGAGTTTCCTGGAGTTTTTATGTAGGAAAAGTGTATAGCTATTTTTTCTATTTATCTTACATACTGACCAGGCAGTTAGATGTCCTCCTCTATAAAGGATAAGAAAGTTTTTTTTTCCTTTACTGCCACTCAATAAATAAAATGCCAACCCCATTTGCATCACAATTACCTATAAGTAACAAGGATGGGTCTTGAAAATGCCTGGGGAAACATTAACAAAATTTTCTACTTGCCAGAACAATAAAGACATTACCCCTCCCCCCACAACCAATGCAAGCCTGTCAAATAAAGTCTACATGCTGACATCTGGAAATGCATTTAATCTGCCATTCTTTAAAGTCAAATAATATATCTTTTTACTTGTCTTCTTTCTGAGCAAAAATTTCCAGTCTTCAATTTATTTTTGTGACATCTTTTCTATAGCCTGCCTTTTTTTTGTCATGTTGCATCTTGATCTTTTAATATCCTTTTTAAGAACATGTCTAGTGGTTATGCACTGAAGAAATATAGATCATTTTGGATCTATCTAATAATCTCACAGCAAAATACGAAATAGCTTGCAGATGTAATATTTCTTAGAGGTGAAGCTGTGAGGATGATAATATGTGAATGACATGGCCATTTAAATAATTTGGGAGAGTGATGTTAGCATCTATACTAAACAAATCTTAATAATTTACATTTGAAACTGTGTACTGCAGAAATAGTTGCCTGCCAGACTGAAGGGTGCCAGAAGACCAAATAAGGAATTCAAGTTAAAATGTGTTCTCTGTAAGTGAAAAACACACCAGTAATTTGTCAAAGTTGGATCACTGGAAAAGATAACAAACTTACTTTTTTCTTCTAGAGAGCTAAACTGGGATCAGCAGATATTTTGACAAAGCATGGAAATAGTATTGAGATAAATTTAAAAAACAGGTGACAAATATTTTTTCAGCGCACAAGGGGCTTGAATTTCAGCTCATGTCTTTTGTCAGTAAGAACAGGAAGTCTGATTAAGAAAAAGGAGACTCTTCTATCCAGTAGCTCTTCACATCTTAATTTGTTATTTTATCAATTCTCTTTTTACCTCTTAATTAACCTGACTAAATTTGCACACCATGGAAGAGGCAGAATGAGAAACATTGTAAATAAGGTGAAAGAAAAATTCTGAGACTAGAAGCTACTATTTGTCTGCCATTTCCATTCTGTAAACATGCCAGTTTTTTTATAGAGGTCTTGATTCTAGTGCCCTTGAGTTGCTACCCTTCTGAGGAACTGGAATCTTTGGGGATTCTCAATAAATAAAGGCTACAGTTTTGGCACTCTTTGTCACAAAGAATTATTTCTTGTATTACATGTTTCTTGTGATTTTCCTTTGTGGTGTGTAGCACTACACACACTGACAGCACTATAACAAGACTGTACTCTGAGTTTGAAGTTACTCCCTTTCTGGGAAAATTAACAGGTGTGGCTCAAACTTAAGAATGAAGTAAAACAGGGCATTGTCAGGAGATATCCACCTTATTATATTTATGTCTGTGTACTTCCTTTCACTCTTCTGTGATTAACTCCCACTTACTTTAATGAAAGTAATGTGTTTCCATCAAAGAATCTTCCTTTGAAGATGAACATGAAAACTCCCTATTGCTTCACTTTGTCTCTATAACTTTTTTTTAAGGAAAATATATTTTATAATTGTAGTAGCAGTTAGATGTGATAGAAAAACTAATAATGCTTTATTGTCTCCCAAAGATGTGCCCATGTCTGTGTTATTTTTAAATGCAGTGCCATTGGCTTGATCGATGACGTAGTAACTGCTTTTGGTTGAAATATATTTCCTGGAATACAGCATTTTAGATTACCTTCTCCTTTATGAGAACGTGAAACATATTTCTTAGGATGTGGCATTAAAAGATGTGTTTGTCATCTGTGCTTTTTTTCCTAAATGAAAAGTATTGGCATTTCATATCAATATTTCAGATCATAAGAGAACAGAAGTTCTGTCTTTTGTCTTTTATATAAGTTTTTGCTTGGAAAAGACCTTTAGACTTTGAGTCCAGCTGTTAGTGTTGTCAAGGCCATTACTAGACCATGTCCTCAAGGGCTGGGCCACATGTACAAGGTCTATTACATGCCTCCAAGGACAGTGAACAATGACTTGCCTGGGCAGCCTGTTCTAGTGCTTGACAAACTTTCCAGTGAAGATTTTATTCCTAAAATCTAATTTAAACCACCCCTGGAAAAACTTGAAGCCATTTGCTCTTGTACTGCTGCATTTTCTCTTGTTTTCACTTGTTGCTTGAGAGAAGAGGCAGGGATTTCTCTACAACTTCCTTTGAAGTACATAGAAAGTAGTAAGATCTCCCCTCCAAGTCCGATTCACCAGGCTAAATAATGCCAATTCCCTCAGCAATGCCCCATGAGGACTGTGTGCTCACCTTGGCTGGACTGTGTGTTCACTTGGCTGCCCACCAAGTTGCTCTATCACTCTCCCTCCCCAACTGGACCAGGGAAGAAAGACCATTCAACAATTACTACCACTAGCAAAACAGACTCAATATTTGGAAATTGATTTATTGCCAATCAAATCAGAATTGGGTAACAAGAAATGAAATCAAATGTTCATACACCTTCCTACCACACCTTGCTTCTTCCCAGGCTCAGTTTTACTCCTGAATCTTCTAGCTCTGGCTTTTGTGGGCCAGGGGGGATGTTGGAGAGACAGCCTTGATGTGGGAGCACTCCTCAGCAGTAGCCAAAACACTGATAGGTTATCAGCACCTTTCTATGCACAAAGAACAGCACTATGACAGATGTTACAGGGAAGTCTAACTCCATCCCAGCCAGACCCACTACAGTTTCCATTCCTTATTCTGTATAATTTGTGTCATGCTCAGTTCTACACAATTCAATAAATTTACATATCTTCTAACCATTCCATTGTATTTAATCCTCATTACTGAAATATCTTTCCAATGTTTACAGCTTATACCACATACCTGTACTGTTTTTATACCCAACATACAGATTCTTGCACCCTCCTTAACTACTGCTCCCTGTCTCTTTACAGCTAGAGCCTATTCTTCCTTTCCATGAGCTTCGCCCACTTCTGTAATGTCCTCCAATATTGGGGCACCCAAAACTGCTCCCAGTACTCAAGGTGGGGCCACGGTAGTGTGTGGCAACCACCTCCCTTGACCTACCAGCTGTGCTGTGTGTGAAGCAACCCAGGACACTGCTGGCCCTCCTGACTGCCACACTGATGACTCATATTCCACTTGCTGATGTTATATACAGCATAGATATACTTATATCATGCCTTCATCAAGGGCAAATTCTTCTTGACCAGCCTGGTGGTCTCCTACAATTAAGTGATTCCATCCATGGGTAAGGGAAGAGCTACAGAAATCATTTATCCGGACTTTTGTAAAGCTTTTGACAGACACTCCACAACATTCTTCTCTCTAAACTGGAGACATGAGTTTGGAGTGTGGACTGTCAGATGGATAAGGAATTGGTGGGATGGTTGCATCTCAAAGGTAGTGATAATGGCTCAGAGTCCTGATGGATATCTGTGACAAGTGGTGCTCTCCGGGGTCTGTATGGGGAGCAGTGTTATTTAATATCTTTATTAATCACTCTCAGCACATATGCAGATGACAGAAAAGCTGAGTGGTGAGGTGCACTCCTGAAGGACAGGATGCCATCCAGAGGGATGTGAAAAAGCTCAAGGAGTCAGTCCATGGGAACCTCATGAGGTTCAAAAATGCCAAGTGCAGGGTGCTGCACTGGGTTTGGACAATCCCTGGTATCAGTCCAGGCTGGGAATGAAGGGATGGAGAGCAGCCCTGTGAGAAGGATTTGGGGTGCTGGTGGGTGAGAGGCTGGACATGACCCGGCCATGAGCACTCACAGCCCAGAGAGCCAAAGGTGTCCTGGGCTGCATCCCAAGCAGCAGTAGGGGAGGGAGGGGATGCTGCCCCTCTGCTCTGCTGAGACCCCACCTGGAACCCTGCATCCAACTCTGGGTCCCCAGCACAGGAAGGACATGGACCTGTTGGAAAGAGAACAGAGGAGGGATACAAAGATGATTACAAGGATGGAGCACCTTTCCTATGATGAAAGGCTGAGAGAAATGGAATTATTCAGCCTGAAAAAAAGAAGGCTTCCATGGGACCTAAGGGACATGGACCTGTTGGAAAGAGAACAGAGGAGGGATACAAAGATGATTACAAGGATGGAGCACCTTTCCTATGATGAAAGGCTGAGAGAAATGGAATTATTCAGCCTGAAAAAAAGAAGGCTTCCATGGGACCTAAGTGAGGCCTTCCAGTACCTGAAGGAAGCCTACAAGAAGGAAAAAAACATTTTATGAGGGTATGTAGTGACAAGACAAGGGTAAATAGCAGGTTCAAATCCAGCTATATTTTCCTTTTTAATATTTCTTAAACAAAAGCAATTTTAAGCATTCATATCACACTTCTAACAACCTCCTGAAACATATCACTGGCCCAAATTATCTCAATTCTGCATGTTTCTGTATGCCTCATTCTACATTTTGAAGCTGCACCACATTAATAGGTTATGCAGATTTTGTGATGCATTTACACCAGCTCAGGCTGTGGTTTGAAGATTCCTGAAGAATCTATTGGCAGTCCCTTAATTTTTAAACTCCTGTGATACTAGGCATTTGGGAATATTTAAAAGAATCTTTACATGAAGTGAATTCTCCAGTAGACTTGCAGTAAAAAGTAAGGAAGAATTATCGGCATGATGTAATTGACTTTGAAGGCAGATTGCAATTTACTGCTCTTGTTGCTGCTACCAAGTAGTACTTCTGGTAAAGCCTTGATATTCTACATTTTTGAGAGCTGAAATTATGAAACATTAATTATACTGAGCAGGACTAACACTGACTGAAAAGAATAAAAGCTTTTGATCTGAGAGGTTAGATCTCACAAGTAGAGGTTAGAGATAACATTTTAGGCTGCTGTTCTACACTGAAATTAGAAATGCATCTTACCCATTTCAGGTTTGCCTGGCTCCTTCAAAACAGAGACTAGAAGAGGCCCAAATGATACTGCTCCTTTTGAAGGCTGTCCTCAGAAGGCTTCCTTCTGCTCTGGCTGGTAAGTGAGCACAGGATCAATTAGTGTTGTGAAGTGTAATCCTCACTAAACTCTACTCTGGAAGAAGGAGTCAGGTTTTCTATGACTGTAATATTGTTTAGGAAGGAAAAACTGTCACATATTAGGAGTGCTCAAAATCATTCAAAGAAGAAACAGAGGTCATTTCAGAGGTTTTTAGATGACAAATATAAGCAAAATAGTATATTAATTCTCAAAACCACCCTTGAAATAGGGTTGAGTGGATCTCAAATGGATTGTCTACCAAATCCTTGAGTGGATTTGGTAGAGAAATCTAATGAAGATGTGCTGGGTTTACCCTGGTTGCTTGACAGATATTCACTAAAGCCCTGTTAGCACTCCACTCCTCAACTGGAAAGAGAACAGGAAGAGAAAGTACAATGAAAGTCTCATGGGTGGAGATGAGGACAGGGAGAGATCGTTCTGTAATTAGCATCATAGGCAAAATAGACTGGACATGCAAAAAATTAAAATTAATTAATTTTGTCACCCATCAAATCAAGGGTAAGAAATAAAAACTAAAACGGGTTTCTCCCATGTCTCTCTTGTTTGTGGGCTCAGCTTCACTCTGATTTTCTCTCCCTCCTTCTATCCAGCAGTCCAGGGGGCAGAGAATGGCAGCCTAGTCCGTTCATCACACATTGTCTCTGCCACTCCTTGCTCCTCAGGAGGAGGACTGGTCACACTCTGCCTCTGCTCCACTTCAGGGTCTCTCCCATGGGAGAGAGTCCTCCAAGAAGTCCAGTTCTTCTTCACAGGAAGTGTGGGTCTTTCCCACAGGATATAGTTCTTCACAAACTTCTCCTTCCCCTGTGGGTCCCTCCCCTGTGATGCAGTACTTCAGGAACAGGTTGCTCCAGCATGGGTCCCCCATGGGGTCACAAGTCCTGCCAGAAAACCTCCTCCCAAATGGGCTCCTCTTTCCACAGGTCTACAGGTCCTGCTCAGAGGTCCCTCCAGCAGGGGCTTCCCATGGTTGCACAGCCTCCTTCAGGCTATGGGCACCTGCTCCAGTGTGGATCTCCTATACCAGCTGCAGGTGGATCTCTGTCTTCCCACGGGTCTCCACGGGCTGCAGGGAAATCTCTGCTCCAACCCCTGGAGCAGCTCCTCCACCTCCTTCTTCAGTGACCTTGCAGGAGGGTTTCTCTCACATAACTTTACTCCTCTTGTCTCTGGCTGCAACTGCTCCTGCACAATGTATTTTTTCCCTTCTTAAATCAGTTATCCCAAAGGCACTGCCATTGTCACTGATGGGCTGAGCCCTGACCAACAGCAGGTCCACCTGTGGGGCATCTGGAATTGGGTCTATTTGGCTTGGGGGAAACTTCTGGCAGCTTGTCAAAGAAGCCACCCATATAGGCCCCACGAAAAAAAGTGGAAAAGCCATTACAGTGTAAATGCAATCTGGTAGAAGATTACTCAGATTAAGTGAAAATTAGGGTTTACACCAAGGGGAAAGACATATAATGAATTTTTTTCTAGTGAGTCTTCAAGAATATAATAAAAAGCCAATGGTCTCTTAAATTAATGATTTCTGTTTCCAAAATGGCCAGAAATAGAATATGCTTTTAATTATAGTTTTAGATGTCTTTGCAAGAGGAAACAAATTTTTAAGTCAACAAAAACTGTAGAAGCTTGGTTACAATAATGGTTACAATGGTTACAATAAAATGAGAAGAAAAATGGTTACAATAAAGTGAGCACAACTCTTGAAACTTCTTGGCTTGTCTATTTTTTCTTAATATACAGACTATTAGTTCTTACGGATGGCTGGGTAAAATTTTTATTCTGACCGCATTATCCGTCTAACAAACGTAGGTTACAAATGTTGCCTTCCATTAAAAGGTAATATTTCATGCTGAAGTTATGAATGTGAAACAACAGACCAAACCAATTGGTAGATTAGATCACATCTTGGCAAAGTTTAATATCTTATTACCAGCTTCAATATTTTAGCATTAGTCTCTAAAATTAATAAGGTAAAGAGCAACATAAAATCAGAATAAAATGGTGAAATTTGGATTATAATCTAGAAACATAGCATTTGTCTCAATAAACAAGAATTTTATATAATCACGTGGTCAACTCTTTTGTTAATTACAGAAATTCTTTCCCTCCTGCCTACCTGTTTGTCATCTTCTCCCATCACATTTATTGCAGACGATATTTAATTTGCAAGTTCCTTTTAATAGTAAGTGATCCCAAGAATATGTCAGCACAGAAAATTATTTTCTTTAATAAGAAAACAAATATCTACCTTGTTAATACTCCTGGCAAAATTAAAAACACAATGTGAGTACTTGATATAAATTTAGCCTATACTCAGAAGAGGTATGTTAAGGGAAATATTGATGAAAGTGGGAGACAAATATTTATTTTATGTTTTCCCTGCTTTTTTATATTACAGATTACAGTGTTTTGCAGTCTTTCATTTTTCTATCTTCTTTTTTTTCCCCCCTTTTTTTTCTTTGCATTCTTTTTTTTTTTTGCATTTTTTTTTTCTTTCTTTGTATCTTTTATCTTCCTCCCCTCCCCTTCTCTGCAAGCCAAGGGTTGAGGTTTTGTTGATGCCCCTCCTTACTTCCTCCTTGTCCCTAATAACACAAATTATAATTACACAACAGGCCGCAAACATGGTATGCCACTTCTTGCTGATAGATGAATGCTCAGAAGACAATTTAAACCTTAATATGCAGAGAAGTGAGGCCTAAAGCTATGAGAACTGATGATAACAAAAACCCATTAAAATTGAAGATATTTAGCAAAACACTGATCTCAGAGTGGTTTTGAGTCAGTACATGAAACAAACGTTTTCAGCTTTCCTTTTACACAGGTAAGTTTCAGTTCTGTGGGTGTTCAAATTAAAGATTTATGGACCATCCTTCTCATGCGGTGATTTTTCTTTTTCCTGGGCAAATAGCTTCTGATTTCTCACTCAGCGAGTTCCTTCTGTGACAGGAATGGCCAACAGAGTGATGTACAGGTTATGTTTGTGTTTCTCCCTTTTTCTTACTTTTTTTTAAAAAACTGTGTCTTCTGAATTGAGCTGAAGCCAAGAGCTAGTGTTTGTGGTGAGTGTATGGGCTTGTGCTATGTTCTTGTGACTCAGAGACTGTTTTGGGGAAGGTGAGAGGGAGTGAAGAGTGGTATAAGAGATGCTATAGCTTGATATTTTCTCTGTATCTCTTTCACGCTCTATGTTTCTTTTCTTGGCCTTGGAAAGATTGACTGCCTCTGTAATATGAAATTTAATCATGGAATATGTTGGTTATCTATTAAACTTTGCTTTCTGGAGTGCAGTTCTATCTATACTTTGGAAGTAGTCATTTATCTTCCTCTCAGTTAAAAAATGTTAATATTCTTTATTGCTCTGAATGTGACTGCTAGGGAAATTAATGTAAAGATGTAGTAGGAGTGAAGACCTATGACTTTATGTGTTTCTACTGTTTCTTTATGAGGCCAAATAAGTTAATTCAATGTTTCATTTATCTGCAATATGATCAAAATGGTCATTCGTTTCACATAGTGCAAAAGTGATACGGAAATTCCTCTCCCACTTGAGGTGTCAGTAATAGTACATGGTTTCTGTGTCACGTAATATAATAAACTGGAAATATTCTACTTGCCAGCATTATGGAAACCTTGTTCAGATTAAAAAAAATTTTGATAGTTCCCCACATCATTAAAGTCTTATAAATCTTTATAAGAGTTCAGTTGATTTATTTGGCTTGTTTTAAAAGTGCTGGTGATAAGGTGTATTATAGAATCATTGAATGGTTTAGGCTGGAAATTTCAACCCTACTGACATAGGCAGGGACACCAGGCTGTTCTGGACCACCTGGTCTTGGACACTTTTCAGGGATAGGATATCCACAACTTCTCTGGACAAAGTGTTCCTGTACCTCACTATCCTCTGAGTAGAGAATGTCTTCCTCACATCCAACCTAAAAACCTCATTTTTTAGTTTAAAACAATACCCCCATTTCCTATCACTACATGCCCATATAAAAGGTCACTCTTTCTCTTAATTTATAAGCCCCCTTTATGTACTGGAAGCCTGTCATATGGTCACCCCAGAGCCTTCACTTCTCCAGGCCAAATAACAACAGATGTCTCACACTCTGGTCATCTTCATGGATCCTCCTCTGGACCCGCTCCAAGAGGTCCATGTCTCTCTTCTGCTGACCTCAGAGTGCGGTCTCATGAAGATAGAATACAGGGGGAGGATCACCTCCCTCAATCTGCTGGTCACTCCTGTTTTGATGCAGCCCAGGATGTGATTGGCTTTCTAGGCTGTGGTCACACACTGTTAGCTCCTCTTCAGCTTTTTATCCATCACAACTTCTACGTCCTTCCTCACAAGGCTGCTCTAAATGAGTTCTCCCAATTTGTACTCATATCTGGGATTAGCCCAACCCAGGTGTAGAACCTCTCACTGGGACTTGTTGAACTTCACTAGGTTCTTGTGGGTCCACTCCTTGAGCTTGGCAGGTCCCTCTGGATAGTGCCCTGGTCATTTGTTATGTCAGCTGCATTTCTGAATTCCATGTCATCTGAGAACCGAGGCTGCACTTGATCCCACTGGCTGTGTCACTGATGAAGATATTCAAGAGAACTGGTCCCAATAGCTGAGCTGTGAGGGATGCCACTTGCCACCAGTCTCCACCTGGACATAAAATCACTGACCACAACTTGCTGCCTGAGTGCACCCAATTCCTCATCCACCAAAATCTCACCCTTCAAATCCATCTCTCTCTGATTTGGACACAACAGTGGCATGTGGGAAAGATGCCTAAGACCTTATAGAAGATGAAGTAGATGATGTTGGTTAGTCTTCCCTGATGACTGCTGTATTCCATCCATCACAGAGGGGTCAGGCACAATTTGTGTTTGGTGAGGCTGTTCTTGCTGTCTCGGATCAACACTTTGTATTGAATTTGTCTTGACCTTACCTCCATGGGGATCTGCTCCATGATCTTCCCAAGCACAGATGTGAGGTTCACCACTCTGTAGATCCCTGTGTCTTTTCTCCCTTTTCTAATATTAGGGAAATTTTTTCCCTTTTTCCAGTCAGCAGGAACCTCATCTGACCACCATGAATTTTCAAATATGAAGGATAGTGTCTTGGCAGTAACATCAGCCATTTCCCTCGGGACACTGGGAATGTCATTAGGACCCACAGACTCGTGGCTATTCTGTTTCATCAAGCAGTGTCAATGCAATTTTGTTTCAGGCCTTTCAGGTATTGTCTGTGTCTTTCATAGTCTATCACAGAAGAGTATGGGAAAGAGAACCACCACAAATTACCTCAAGAATTCAAAGGAATTTTTAGAAATTAGGCTTCTGATGTAAAAGACTCTCCTTTTGTAGCATTCCTGTACTTTAACATCAGATTCAGGCAGTTCTGACATGATGTTCTATACATATATATATATATATATATATATATGCCACTACATAAATACATATTGCTTAATAATTCTGTCAATTTATTTTTTAGAGTAAATCTCAGAGGG